>JAMXBB010000008.1:22195940-22475332 GCA_024138015.1 Lumnitzera littorea
TAAAGAGAGAGAGAGAGAGAGAAACAGGTCAAAGAGAGAGACAGATAATGTAGTGGAGAGAGCGAGACCTAAAGAGAGAGAGATGCCGAGAGAGTCAGTGGTCTGTGTGTTGTGGGTCCCTCTCTTGCTATTTTCGAATGTCTCTACCGCATCCCACCCCAACCCCTCCCCCCTCCCCCCCCCCCTCCCCTCTTATTGTTTCTTGTATTTTTCGAAAATCCTAATCCCCCTTTCTGTACATGTCTCCCCTCCTTTATAAATGAAAAAAATGAGGAATAAAAAAGGAAAGGGAAGAAAGAAAAAAAAAAGGAAAGAAATTTTATTGTCGCGACAAATCACAATGCGCCACATGCCACAATTAGATACGTGGCCTAGTGATATTTTGACATTTGATAATATGAGGATTTAAAAAGAAAAAGATAAAAAAAAAAAAAAACCATTCTTATGCCTCTAATGAGTTTTGAACCCTTAACCTTTCGCTTAATCCATGCGCTTAGTCCATGCATTTTACCAATAGGCTATTGGCCTATGCCTTGTACATATGTTAAATTGCACATATGGACAAAGTCGGCTTGGGCTAGATTTAAATCTAAGCTTAGGTCTAATGGTTTTTTATTCAAATTTATTTAAATTACAATCTTATTCTATTTAAACAACCTAAAAAATTTATTATATTATAAATTACTTATTTTTTAAAATTTTCTATGACTTTTCAAGTTTCTTATATATTTTCCTAAATTTTTCCATTTTTTTTTCTTTTTCCTACTTCCTTTTTTTTTGTATTTTTCTAGAATTCCTATTTTTTCTAAATTTCTTCTTTTTGTGAGTTTTCTTTAATTTTCTATTTTTTTGAATTTTTTCTAATTTAGGACCTAATAACCTAATTTGAAAAATAAAAAGGAAAAAAAATTAGGTATCTACAGCTACCCTTCTTTGTGGTGAAGTTTCAGCAAAACTTTATCACAAAGACAAAACAAACATTATTTTTGCCCCTTAAGACGACTAAATAGCTATTGTAAAATCAATTTGGATGAAGAAATGAAACCTAGTTATGCCTCTCCAGGCTCACTAACCTAAGTGGAAGTATCTTTAAGAGACAAACGATCTTATTATGGAATTGATCTAAAACTAGGTCATACCACATTAGGCTCACTAATCTAGGTGGAAGCGTCTCTCAAGGACTAGCAACCCTAAACTGCAATTGATCTAAAACCTTATCGTACCTTATTAGGCTCACTAACCTAAGCAGGAGCATCTTTCGGGGATTAGCAACCTTAATCTGGGATCGATCTAAAACCTGGTCATGCCTCACTAAGCTTACTAACTTAAGTAGGGGCATCTCTTAAGGACTAGCAACCCTGATCTAGGATCGATCTAAAACCTGGTTGTGCCTTACTGGGATCATTAACCTAAGCAGAAGCGTCTCTTGGGGACTAGCAACCCTAAAATAGGATTGATCTAAAACTTAGTCGTAGCTCACAAAGCTCACTAACCTAGGCGAGAGTGTCTCTTGAGGACTAGCTACCCTAAAATTTGATCAATCTGGAAAACCTAGTAATGCTCCTTTGAGCTGACTAACCTAAGCGAGAGCATCTCTCGGGGATTAGCAACCCTAAAATTTGATTGATCTAAAAGACTTGGTACTGCTCCTTTAAGCTGACTATCCTAAGTGGGAACGTCTCTTAAAGACTAGCAATCCTAAAATTTGATCGATCTGAAACCTAATAGTACTCCTTTGAGTCGACTAACCTAGATGGGAACGTATCTCAAGGACTAGCAACCCTAACATTTGATCAATCTAAAACCTAGTAATGCTCCTTTGAGCCGACTAACCTAGGAGGAAATGTATCTCAAGGACTAGCAACCCTAACATTTGATGGCGGGAGCATCTCTCAAGGACTAGCAACCTTAAAGTTTGATCGATCTGAAACCTAGTAGTGCTCCTTTGAGCTGACTATCTTAAGCGAGAGCGTCTCTCAAGAATTAGCAACCCTAAAATTTAATCAATCAGAAACCTGGTTGTGCCCCATTAGGCTCACTAACCTAAGCAAAAGTGTCTCTTAAGGACTAGCAACCCTAAAATTTGATCGATCTAAAACCTAATTATGCTTCACTAGGCTCACTAACCTAGGCGGAAGCGTCTCTCGAAGACTAACAACCCTAAAATTTGATCGATCTAAAAGACCTGGTAGTGCTTCTTTTAACTGACTATCCTAAGCGGGAGTGTCTCTCGAGGACTAGCAACCCTAAAATGGGATCAATCTAAAACCTAGTCATGCTTCATAAGACTCATTAACCTAAGCGGAGCATCTTTCGAGGACTAGCTACCCTAAAATATAATCAATTTAGAAAACCTAGTAGTGCTCTTTTGAGCTAACTAACTTAGGCAGGAACATCTCTCGAGGACTAGCAACTCTAAAATTTGATCAATCTAAAAGATTTGATGGTGCTCCTTTAAGTTGACTATCCTAGGCGGGAGCGTCTCTCAAAGACTAGCAACCCTAAAATTTGATCGATTTGAAACCTAGTAAAGAGAAGCGCCTTAAGGGTTCAATATGAGATCAATGAAAGAGAAGCGCCCTGTTGGTTCGCTAAGAAAAATGTGAAAGAGAAGCGCCCTATAGGCTCACTTAAGAGAAATTGGCGAAAGAAAGTACCCTATTGGCTTATTAAAGGAACAGAAGTGCCCTACAAGCTCACTAAGAGAATTTGATGAAGAGAAGCACCCTATAGGCTTGCTTGAGTGATGAACTGCCGACCAATGGCCCCATTACTCGCGTAAGGCTCCAAGGACTCCAATCCCTCACACAACGAATTCTTTCTCAATAACCTACTGATGACGAGAAAGTTTACACCGAAGAAATGTAGCTAAACTCCTTAAGGTCCCCTAATTGTCATACAATGATCTATACATTCGATAGTGATGATGCCAATTATTCCCTTGCTAAGGACCCTGTACCGAGTAATCCCATCGACACTGTTGAGAAGTTCCTACCGAGTGACAAGGGAGTCACTTAAAAGGCTGAATAGTTTTCTCTCGACATAACATCATCTCTCTCTCTTCCTAGCCCCTTTAATGCCGTAACATTTTGACCCCTCTCACCTACTGTACTTAGAGAATATTCGTATGGAACCAATGTTATACTGCCACCTGCTCACCTCGTCTGATATTATACTACTTTTCTATTTTGGTCTTTTGTCCTTTTTACCCTTTTTAATATGTACTAAGAATTCCCTTTTTGTATATACTTTCTTGTCTTTTCATTATTTGTAATGCTGCCCTAAGGACTTACTATAAATAATCCTTTTCTCTTTTAAGTTGTAGATATAACCAACATTTTTACACTAAATATTCTGTTCTTGTGAGATAACCCTCTCCAAGTCCATATTTCCTACACTCTTACCTAATCCTGCAAAGTAGCTTAGGATTAGTAGCGGCTGGACCTTGACATCAACTTGTGCATCATATCAAGTGTGGTATCAAGTCATGTTGTGTTCGTTAGTAAGTTACATTCTCTAAGCAACTTCACGTCAACTACTCTTGTTCGATTGTGGATCCTTTCCCTCTAATTTTCTTCGATATCTCGAAGGACCATTCAGTTCAATTCTGTCTTGATAAATCCTAGTAATAACTAAGCTCTTAAGCACACCATTGGGAGAAATTAGAAAGAAAATGCCCAGCAGGCTCATTAAGGGAAAGTTGATGAGAAGAAGCACCCTATGGGCTTGCTTAAGTGGATTTGATGCGGCAAGTGCCCTATGGCCTCACCAAAGACCTTAAGGAAGATTACGAAAGAGGGGTTAAAAGCTGGCTACAGCCTAGAAAAAAAGATAAGATGACACCCTAAAGGCAAATGAGATCCTTAAAATGAAGGACGGGATAGCGCCCCAACGGTTGGCTGAATCCCTAAGAAGAATAAAAGAGGAGTCAGTGATTTAAGAGCTTACTAACACCCTCAAAAGATGAGATAGCACCTTAAAGGCTAGCTAAAACTTTAAAAAAATAGAAAAGGGGGCAACACTGTAAGAGCTAGCTGCTACCCTAGAAAGATGAGATAGTGCCCTAAAGGTTAGCTAGGACCTTAAAAAGAATAGGATAAAGGACAACACTCTAAGAGTTGACTTGAACCCTAAGAGAAAGATAAGACAGTACCCTAAAGGTTGGCTAGAACTCTGAAAGGAATAAAAGAGGGATAGTGCTCTAAAAGCTTACTTGAACCATAAGAGAAAGATAAGACAACGCCCTAAAGGATAGCTAGAACCCTAAACAGAATAAGAGAGGGATCAGCACTCTAAGAGCTAGCTTGAACCTAAGAGAGATGGGACAATGGCTTAAAGGCTAGCTAGAACCCTAAAAAAGAATATAAAAAGGGTAGCACTCTAAGAGCTGGCTTGTACCCTAAGAGGAAAATGATGAAGGATTGAAGAACTAATGTAAAGCAAGCAACTAGTTTCAAAAGACTCTTTGACTTGGAAAAGTATTTATAGAGAAATTGTTGAAAAACCATTTATGAATCAAGGAAAAGAGTAGGGATAGGCCCCTTAATTTCAAAAAAGAGTTTAAAGGATGTTTAAAAAAAAAACTACAAATGGGGAAGAATGACTTAAACTGAAGAATGATGACGGATGACATAGATTAAAAGCTTGGCTATTCGAGCCGACAAGGATTGGAAAAAATTTTGTAACAAGCCTTTACTATCTCCCTCTTCTTCTTTTTTTTCTTTTTCTTCTTTTTTTTTTTGTGAAAGTTTTGCCAATAGGTATAAATTCTTATTAAGGAACAATCTTATAACCACCCCTATCCTTGGTAATCATGTGGAATTTCTTAATGCCCCTAACCCTAAGGCTTCTCTTAGGGCTTTTGTGATCTCATGGCATTCATTTCTTAAAAAGAAGGTAACTTAGAATTAGTTTAGTCAAAGAGATCTTCCTTACTAGCTCTCAATCTAGATCCCACTCTCGACTTCAATTCTAAAAATTATAGTCCATTTTGTAAGTGATACTCCTTGATCAATTCGTTAGGTCTTTTTCGATTAAACCTTATGAAATTAGCCTTTTGGTCTAAGGCTTTCAATGAAAAGGCTTATTTTGACAAAATTGCTTTTATTAATCCCAAAAGTACAAATCAAGAACCTTAGGGAAAAATTAGGAGTACACTTGTCCTAGTTTCAAAAATAAATTTTATTAAAGATAAATTATCTTTCACGATCAGAAGAGCTTTTACATGTGTAAGGACGATATTATGGGTAGAGAGGCCTTATGTGATTCAGTATAGGTAAGAGAGGCTTCACAGTATCAATGTGGATATGGAAATTTGGGCTTCCAGGCTTAGGAGTGTGATTTAGGGCCTTGTGTTTTCCGAGCCAATTTAAGCATTGACTCCCAGCCATTTGATTTGGTTTGGTTACCCTTGTTGGGATGCAAAATATTTCTTGGGGGCTTTTCGTCCTACATTTCCAAGCCCAATTCTTTAGCCTCTTTTCTTCTTCTGTTTTTTTTAACTGCTTTGCCTTACCATCTCTTACTATTCTCTCTTATCTTTTGGCCCCAAGAGTGATTATTTCCGTTGTTGAGTTTTTTTTTCCCCTTTTTAAACAATTCAAGGCCCTAATTCCATGGATTTCAAGTGTATGGGCTTGAGGTGGTGGAAAAAGGAAATTGGCTCTTCTTCATTTCAAAGAAAAATAATTTATCAAAAATAAAAGTCGTTTTTGAATTAATGTTACTCAAACAAGCATAAACTAATCTTACCCCTATCTTCTGATCAATTACCCTAACCTCCTAATTGCCCCATTGTGGGGTAGTTCTTGACGGGGTTTTGAATTTGAAAATTCTCTAAACAAGTCCAACGGTGTAAATAGCAAATGATTGTGTTTAGGATTTAGAAATGAATGCCTAACTTCACTTTGATTGACGTATCACATTCAAAATGAACCCCTTTTAAGGAATGAGTCCAAAGTATCCTCACCATTATATCGCTCAACTCTCAAAGTGTTTCGAGGGTTAGTGTATAGGATATAGTCTACCTCTTCTCATCAAAAAGTGAGTTACCGGTTTCTTAAGGAAGAGTCTATTTTTTTTTTTTATTTGCCCAAGATTAGGTTTCCCCCCCCCCCCAATTGCTCGAATCATGCCCCAGTATTTGACTTTGTGTTTTGGTTCGATTCATAATTGAGCTTAGCTTTCTAAACAGATCAAGGGTTTTGGCTTGGCTTGGTTACTTTTAAGGGTTGAAGATTGTGCTCAAGTCGGTTGCCTTGATGGGCTATAGTTCGTGTTCAAATTAGCTAGCTGGCCTAGTGGCTTGTGTTTGGGTAGGCCAGTTGGATGAGCCCAAGGTTGGCGTTTAGGTTAAATGCCTTGCCAAGCGGCCTATATTTGGGTAGGTTACCTGAATGGGCCTAAGGTTAGTATTGGCTAAGTGGCTTATGTTTAGATTAGATGGCGATAAAGGGCTCATGTTAGTTTCTTTAATAGGTTTAGGGACCTCGTGTGGTTTGAAAACCAAATATTTAGGTTGGTTACTTGAGTGGGCTAGAGGCTTCATGTTTGTTGAAAGGGCCAAGGGACTTGTGTTTAGCTTCCTTAATAGGTCGAGGGACCTAGTGTGATTTTAAAACCAAGTATTTGGTTTGGTTACTTGAGTAGGCTAAAGGCCTGAGATTATGTTGGTTCCTTAGGCCCATAAGTATTTATAGCCGTTAGCAACTTTTCTTTTCATTTTTTTTTTGTTTTTTTTTTTTGTTTTTTAAGAGAGAGAAAGGTAAAGTTTTATTTTCAAAAAAAATAATTTACAAATAAGGATAGTGGTTTTTTTTTTTTTTTAGTTTCTATTTACAAGTCTATGGATTTTATTTACATTTTCCTAAATGAGATCGAATAATGGTTAAATAAAAGACTATTTACAAAGACAAGAATGTTAAAGAATAACGAATGATGAACTAAAGAGAGCTTTATTATTTTGAAAAAGGAAGATCAAAACACAAAAACAAAGGCAGAGAACCTAGCATTTATTTTGGAACTTTATTCTAAGCTCTTTAGATCTGAATTAGAAAGACCTTACATTAAGCCTCGTATACAGGCCTTAAAGTCCTCTATCATCTCACGAATATCCCCAATGACCTATGCCAAAAGGGACCTTAAGGCCTGGTTGTGAGCTTCAAAACACTCAATCTTTTCCTTCAAGTAGGCAATTTCATCTCTCAACTCTTGCTCGCAAAACCTAGAGGTGTCCAGTGGCCTATTGCTCACCTGATCATTCGCTTGGTTATCTGCCATCTAACTCTACACATTTTATGGACAAGAGTCAATCATCAATGCAATAAAAGAAAAACAAAACATAGAAATACATAGATATTAAGGTCATTTGGGTTAATATATTACTCCTTAAGTTGCAACCCTACTGTAATTTTCAAAAACTTGATTGCAAAAAACTCTTGAACGATCAGTAGGGTTATAATTTCTTAAGAGTAATGTATTAACTCAAGCTTAAAGGAAAGTACATGTAATCAGGGTAGGTTTTAAAAGGTCCTTAAGCTCGGTGACCTCACTTGTTTTTAGAAAACACTTTCATTGCTCACATGAGCTTAAGTAGGGTAGCCTAATTGGCCTCGAACGGTGGTTGCCCCACTACGCCCGAAACTTACACAATGTGCCTCCCCCTCCCCAAGGGTCCTAAGACGGCTTGGGTCTGATCGCATCTACCCTGTATCTTTGATGCAACAAATGAACCCCTATACCTCAATGTATGCTATTTACAAAATAAATATGCTTAATGAAAATAAATATGTACACGAAGTCAACAATAAATAAATAAATGAATATACAAATAAATAACTAAACAACATGGGTAACTTGAAAGGTGATTTTAGTTTTGAATTATTTCTAAGTGGTCAGCCCTCTTGACGTGCCCAGTGGAGTTACCAAGCTATCGAGCCTAGTTTTTTACCTTTCCGATTCTTTTATAAAATTAGGCCTTTTCTAAATCGATCAATACTAAACCCTATCTGCTCAATACTGATTCTTGATTAGGGTTTAAAGAAAACCATATTTTCAACTTGAAAAGATTTGGAGTCGCTACCCGACCGAAGTCGGGAAAAAAAGTTAAGTTATAATCAATTAGCTACCGATCTATCGATTAAAAAAACAATTTATAAAACAGTTTTTTTAAAAAACTAGAGATTTAGGTCTGGGGGCTAATTTATTAAATCCTAAATGGGTACTACTTTTTAATTGTCCGAATTTAATTTCGCTTTTCAAATATACCCTTTTTAATTTCTAAAACAGTTAATTATAATACACGTGACTAAATTGATCAATGTACATAAATATCTTAAAATGAAAAAAATAAAACTTTCCATATTTTAAGTCGCCTCATACTGACGTACGGGTGCTTATGTA
The DNA here is from genome assembly GCA_024138015.1 of Lumnitzera littorea. Lineage (NCBI taxonomy): Eukaryota > Viridiplantae > Streptophyta > Magnoliopsida > Myrtales > Combretaceae > Lumnitzera > Lumnitzera littorea. Next base: position 22,204,341 of record JAMXBB010000008.1, read on the forward strand.
CCCATTATTCGGGATCATACTTTCGTAGTTCATTCACCGAAAATATAGCGGGTTGATTTAATTTTAACTTTGGAAAAATTGTTGAGTTTACGTTTTTATCTATTTATTTGAAAATATTCCCTAGGGGTCCTAAATTGGTTTATTTTTGGAAAATCTAAAGTGTCTTAATTTGGAAAGGATCTGTTTATTTTTATTTATTTGAAAAATATGTTTTTCTAAGTGGTAAAACATTTTTCTTTATTATTATTATTATTATTTTATTCTTTTTATTACGTATCCTTTTTGTTAAAATGTAAAAATAACTAAATAAATTTTTTTCGTTTTCTTTTCTCTTTTTCCTTTTTCTTTTTCTTTCTCTCTCTCTCTCTCTCTCTCTCTCTCTTTTTAATTACAACAAACTACAAGAATGAAATAAAATAAATAAATAAATAAATAAAACAAAAACAAAAAAACAACAGTAACAATTATTTAAAAGGGCCAAACTAAGCTATAAGGATTCAGATTAGCTCAACAGTGTGGGTCGGATCCTCGGGTCAAAGTCATGTCAGATCTTTACGAGTCAGGCCACATACAGCCAATCAAAAGTGGTATTTTAGAGGGCATTTCAGTAGGTTTTCGAAGGGGTTAAAGGTGGTTTTATATTGGGTTTATTGGACTTTAAGAGGTATCTTCGATGCCACCACATTTGGCGACCATCTGGTGGTGGTCGCGGTAGAGTGGTGGTGTCTATGAATGAGAAAGCAAGGGCATTATGAGTCGATAGGTATGAGTCGAGAGTGCGTATGTAAGGCTTTGGTTGGGGCAGTGATCGTGGCGAAGAGGCAATGGTGACTTAGGTTAATGGAATGGTGGTGCAGGGTTGCTACTAAAAGAGGGATGTTGTGTGCGTGTATGGGTTGCACGGTTGATAGAGACATGTTAGTAGGTTTATATGAGAGGGTGAGGTTCTGTATATGTAAGTGCAAGTTCGATGGGTGTCCGCGCGAGTGGGTGAGGGTCGAGAGGTGGTGGTGAGTGAATGGTACAATTGGTGGGTGTCGTGCAATTGGGGGGTATCATGCGGTATAAAGTAGGTTCTAGGTTAGTGTCTGGTCGTGCATGTATGGGGGGTGGTCTGTGTGGCTCGGTGGGTCAATATTGGCCAAGAGTGAAGGGTTAGAGAGAGAGAGAAAGAGACTGTGGATAGAGGGAGATGGTGGAGAGAGTATGAGATGCTGAGAAAGAGGGGTTTGGAGAGAAAGGGACTTATAAATAGAGGGAGATGGTAGAGAGAGAGTAAGACGCCGAGAGAGTCAGTGGTCTGTGTGTTATAAGTCCCTCTCCTGCTATTTTCAAATGCTCACCCCCCACCCGCCCTACTGTTTCTTATATTTTTCGAATATCCCAATCCCCTTCTCTATGCATGTCTCCCCTCCATCATAAATGAAAAAAATGAGGAACAAAAAGGGAAAGGGAAGAAAGAAAAAAAAGGAAAGAAATTTTATTGTCACGACAAATCACAATACACCATGTGTCACAATTAGATACATGACCTAGTGATATTTTGACATATGGTAATATGTGGATTTAAAAAGAAAAAGATAAAAAACCATCCTTATGCCTTCAATGAGTTTTGAACCCTCATCCTTTAGCTTAATCCATGCGCTTAGTCCATACGTTTTACTAATAGGTCGTTAGCTTGTACTTTGTCCATATATGCAATTAAACTTAAGCTAAATTTAAATCTAAGCTCAAATCCAACGGTCCTTTATTCAAATTTATTTAAATTAAAATCTTATTCTATTTAAATAACATAAAAAATTTATTATATTCTAAATTCCTTATTTTTTAAAAATTTTTTGTGAATTTTCAATTTTCTTATATATTTTCCTAAATTTTTCCATTTTTTTTTTCTAAATTTCTTATTTTTTGTGCTTTTTCCTACTTTCCTATTTTTTTTATATATATTTTTCTAGAATTCCTATTTTTTCTAAATTTCTTCATTTTTTATTTTTCTTTAATTTTCTATTTTTTTGAATTTTTTCTAATTTAGGACCCAATAACCTAATTTGAAAAATAAAAGGGAGCAAAAATTAAGTGTTTACATCAACTATGTTTTTGGGAAAATCCTTAAGCATCTAAACAAACAAATCCAATGCGTACTCTTCCCAAATTCCACATACATAATTAGTTAATTATATAAGAAAATTAAAGGTGCAACTAACTACAAGCACAAATAAATAATAATCATCATAAATACTCACCTGGCCATTTTTCACTCATCATAATAATCCTTTGATAGATCCAAATCAAGAGCACCTAAAAGAATGAATAGTTGATAAACATATTTGTCACTAAGCTATTATTTTAGGCTTTCTTCCTCTTTAAAGTTTTGTTCCAAGCTTTTCCATTTTGAAGTCTTTTATTCCTCGGATTTGTTATGTTCAAGAGTTTGTTTATCATATCATGTATGAATAGTCCTTGTTCATAGTCCGAATAGTTCATATATCCATAAGTATCCTTTGTCCTTGTACAATAGTTCCTCAATCCTTTAATAGGGTCTAAATTGTCATGGTTCCGTAGAGATAGGTCAAGATCAAGGTAGAGCATGTCATATATGTCCATAAGTTGTGAAAATGGAGAAACATGTTTGTAAGGTCTTGATTCATGGAAAATTATTCAGACATGATATGTATGATGTTTTAAAGCATAGATTTATCCACTTATGTTATTTCTCGTTATTTTATTCTTTTGATAAGTGTTAGAATCTTAAATCATGTTTTGACCTCTTTTTTGTTGTAAAGACACATAAGAAACAAGTTGTCCTTAAAAGGATTCCTTTATTTAGTAAAGGTTTAGGGTTTGAATCAAAACAAATAGAAAGTTTGAAGATGGTTTTGATAAAGAACCTTGTCTTTAGGAAAAATATGTAGGTTTTAATTCAAACTCAAACACCTTTGTTTTTAGAGTTGAAGAACTTACCTTGTGTCCACATAGTAGCTTCCTAGATTTGAAGAAGAGATAGGAAAGGTGTTTTTCCTTAAGGAATATGAACAAAGTTGTTGATAAAGATGTTGGAACTAACATTTATGATATAGATTCTTGAAAATTTCGAAGAAACACTAGTGGACTTTGTTGGTAGCATGAGAATGGTTGGTAGATTGAATGGATGTTGTAGTGGAAATGAAAGACAAGTGTGTTGTTGTGTTAGATGGGAACATATGCGGTCCTAAATGTCAAGTGGTGAAGTNGTTTATTTTTATTTATTTGAAAAATATGTTTTTCTAAGTGGTAAAACATTTTTCTTTATTATTATTATTATTATTTTATTCTTTTTATTACGTATCCTTTTTGTTAAAATGTAAAAATAACTAAATAAATTTTTTTCGTTTTCTTTTCTCTTTTTCCTTTTTCTTTTTCTTTCTCTCTCTCTCTCTCTCTCTCTCTCTCTTTTTAATTACAACAAACTACAAGAATGAAATAAAATAAATAAATAAATAAATAAAACAAAAACAAAAAAACAACAGTAACAATTATTTAAAAGGGCCAAACTAAGCTATAAGGATTCAGATTAGCTCAACAGTGTGGGTCGGATCCTCGGGTCAAAGTCATGTCAGATCTTTACGAGTCAGGCCACATACAGCCAATCAAAAGTGGTATTTTAGAGGGCATTTCAGTAGGTTTTCGAAGGGGTTAAAGGTGGTTTTATATTGGGTTTATTGGACTTTAAGAGGTATCTTCGATGCCACCACATTTGGCGACCATCTGGTGGTGGTCGCGGTAGAGTGGTGGTGTCTATGAATGAGAAAGCAAGGGCATTATGAGTCGATAGGTATGAGTCGAGAGTGCGTATGTAAGGCTTTGGTTGGGGCAGTGATCGTGGCGAAGAGGCAATGGTGACTTAGGTTAATGGAATGGTGGTGCAGGGTTGCTACTAAAAGAGGGATGTTGTGTGCGTGTATGGGTTGCACGGTTGATAGAGACATGTTAGTAGGTTTATATGAGAGGGTGAGGTTCTGTATATGTAAGTGCAAGTTCGATGGGTGTCCGCGCGAGTGGGTGAGGGTCGAGAGGTGGTGGTGAGTGAATGGTACAATTGGTGGGTGTCGTGCAATTGGGGGGTATCATGCGGTATAAAGTAGGTTCTAGGTTAGTGTCTGGTCGTGCATGTATGGGGGGTGGTCTGTGTGGCTCGGTGGGTCAATATTGGCCAAGAGTGAAGGGTTAGAGAGAGAGAGAAAGAGACTGTGGATAGAGGGAGATGGTGGAGAGAGTATGAGATGCTGAGAAAGAGGGGTTTGGAGAGAAAGGGACTTATAAATAGAGGGAGATGGTAGAGAGAGAGTAAGACGCCGAGAGAGTCAGTGGTCTGTGTGTTATAAGTCCCTCTCCTGCTATTTTCAAATGCTCACCCCCCACCCGCCCTACTGTTTCTTATATTTTTCGAATATCCCAATCCCCTTCTCTATGCATGTCTCCCCTCCATCATAAATGAAAAAAATGAGGAACAAAAAGGGAAAGGGAAGAAAGAAAAAAAAGGAAAGAAATTTTATTGTCACGACAAATCACAATACACCATGTGTCACAATTAGATACATGACCTAGTGATATTTTGACATATGGTAATATGTGGATTTAAAAAGAAAAAGATAAAAAACCATCCTTATGCCTTCAATGAGTTTTGAACCCTCATCCTTTAGCTTAATCCATGCGCTTAGTCCATACGTTTTACTAATAGGTCGTTAGCTTGTACTTTGTCCATATATGCAATTAAACTTAAGCTAAATTTAAATCTAAGCTCAAATCCAACGGTCCTTTATTCAAATTTATTTAAATTAAAATCTTATTCTATTTAAATAACATAAAAAATTTATTATATTCTAAATTCCTTATTTTTTAAAAATTTTTTGTGAATTTTCAATTTTCTTATATATTTTCCTAAATTTTTCCATTTTTTTTTTCTAAATTTCTTATTTTTTGTGCTTTTTCCTACTTTCCTATTTTTTTTATATATATTTTTCTAGAATTCCTATTTTTTCTAAATTTCTTCATTTTTTATTTTTCTTTAATTTTCTATTTTTTTGAATTTTTTCTAATTTAGGACCCAATAACCTAATTTGAAAAATAAAAGGGAGCAAAAATTAAGTGTTTACATCAACTATGTTTTTGGGAAAATCCTTAAGCATCTAAACAAACAAATCCAATGCGTACTCTTCCCAAATTCCACATACATAATTAGTTAATTATATAAGAAAATTAAAGGTGCAACTAACTACAAGCACAAATAAATAATAATCATCATAAATACTCACCTGGCCATTTTTCACTCATCATAATAATCCTTTGATAGATCCAAATCAAGAGCACCTAAAAGAATGAATAGTTGATAAACATATTTGTCACTAAGCTATTATTTTAGGCTTTCTTCCTCTTTAAAGTTTTGTTCCAAGCTTTTCCATTTTGAAGTCTTTTATTCCTCGGATTTGTTATGTTCAAGAGTTTGTTTATCATATCATGTATGAATAGTCCTTGTTCATAGTCCGAATAGTTCATATATCCATAAGTATCCTTTGTCCTTGTACAATAGTTCCTCAATCCTTTAATAGGGTCTAAATTGTCATGGTTCCGTAGAGATAGGTCAAGATCAAGGTAGAGCATGTCATATATGTCCATAAGTTGTGAAAATGGAGAAACATGTTTGTAAGGTCTTGATTCATGGAAAATTATTCAGACATGATATGTATGATGTTTTAAAGCATAGATTTATCCACTTATGTTATTTCTCGTTATTTTATTCTTTTGATAAGTGTTAGAATCTTAAATCATGTTTTGACCTCTTTTTTGTTGTAAAGACACATAAGAAACAAGTTGTCCTTAAAAGGATTCCTTTATTTAGTAAAGGTTTAGGGTTTGAATCAAAACAAATAGAAAGTTTGAAGATGGTTTTGATAAAGAACCTTGTCTTTAGGAAAAATATGTAGGTTTTAATTCAAACTCAAACACCTTTGTTTTTAGAGTTGAAGAACTTACCTTGTGTCCACATAGTAGCTTCCTAGATTTGAAGAAGAGATAGGAAAGGTGTTTTTCCTTAAGGAATATGAACAAAGTTGTTGATAAAGATGTTGGAACTAACATTTATGATATAGATTCTTGAAAATTTCGAAGAAACACTAGTGGACTTTGTTGGTAGCATGAGAATGGTTGGTAGATTGAATGGATGTTGTAGTGGAAATGAAAGACAAGTGTGTTGTTGTGTTAGATGGGAACATATGCGGTCCTAAATGTCAAGTGGTGAAGTTATTTATAGTAAAAGTGATGATTGGCTTACTAAATAGGATTTTGTTGGTTTATTCTAAGTATGTGGTCTTGATTTCATCATGTTGTCCTAAGCTATTTTATGTAATATTCTTAAGAATATTTGCAAGATACGATAATTAGTGGATTTCACCAAAACATATGGTGCCACTCATGGAATCAAGTTGCAATTCATTACATGTTTCTTCCCTTCTTAAAACATTACATCATCACTTACCTCATTCCTCACTTACTCAATTGCTTTCTCTACTTTACTTCTTTTTATTCTAGATACTTTGATGACTAAGTCTTTCTTTAATCTTTTCTCATGTGAAAAAAATTGGTTTATGCACTCTAAGGTTAGTGCCACATGTAGGATGCACTAGGTTTGGTTTCTTTTTCTTTCCCAGCATCGTGATAAGATTACGATTGCCTCTAAATTAGAATTACCGAATCTTATAATTTATAAAACCTATATTCTATCCTTAACTTGATTCAATAGGTAAGTATACCTATCATTTTATAGCATGAATGAGTATAGGGTCATCTCCACTAGGAACGCATACAAACACTAGTACTAATTAATCTTCCTATTATCTAGCAACTCAATTTATCAAGTGATAATGACTAAAACTCTAAACTATTAGCTAAACTAGACTAATCCACAAACTAATTCCGACTAATACAATGATCACAAAAACAATTACTAATATGACACTTAATATGCAGACTTGCTTCATCACATAGCATGATATCACCTTTAATTTAATCTTAATAATTGTTATCTATAGGGAATTATTAGTTTGTAAGCATTCTTCTCAAAATTACTTACTCTTAATCCTAATTGTATCTATTAGAATCTCTTTTGAATTAACAGGCAACTCAAATTGCATTAATGTCATGTTAATTTATCAATTTCCCTAAGGATACAACAACTTTTCTAATAATATCTCTACTATCAGGAGTAAGTTATTTTAATGAATTAAATTTATTCAGCAGAATTATCTTTCGATATATTCTATTAAAATCTAGCATAAATCAATGTTATGTACTACATCGTACTTAGATTTATTAAGTTCAATTTATCAGAAGTAACAAATATTAGGAAATCACTAATTCATGCACTTAATCATACTTAATGATACTAAGTTGATGTAGCAAGTCTTAGAGTACTACTCACACAAGGTGAAGAAACAAAACATATCAACAAAATGCAAAAATAACAAAGAAATTAACATAAGACAAGTAGAAGAATATAACCCAGTTCTAAATTCCACTATAGAAATCTTTACAACACACGAATAATGACTCTCATCGTCTCTCTCAAGTAATTTTAGGAAAGGTACAGTACAACACTTAGAAAATGTATTGAAAATGGAAAACACAATGGGTACAAAAATGTATGAATGGATATGTTGTGGTTAATCTCTCAACTAAGGTCTTGTGATGATATCTGATGATGTTTGATAATATGATATGATATCTCTTGATTTTTTTTGTCTAAAGATTTCAGTATATTTATATATTTCTCGTTAAAAGGCTCAAAATACCCCACTTCAAGATACCTCTTAGTGTTAAGACTTGTTCTACGCATTGGTTCGTACGAAAAAGTTAAAGAACAATTATATCCACTCTCATCACACTCGTAACTCGATGAGTGATAGTCTTGAAAAATAAAAATCTCTACTTATCACAACCATGATTATGGACGTAATCTCCCCATCGCAAACACTCCATCTCATCACACCGTGATTGAAGAAGTGATCACCTTCATGATATACAATAACAACCGTAACCAATAGAGGGATCACAATACTTCCCTTAGTCACGCTCGTAACAAAGGGCGTGACTAGCATTGGGCATGAGTAGCACTAGGCACTTAATTCTTTTATTATCACACCCGTAATTGAATCTATATTGGTTTTCCTTCAAAGTTATTCCTTAATCACAGCTGTGATTGTTCTAAATCTCCTTATTCTTGTCGAATTTCATCTCCTCTACTCTTAAATCATATGAAATTAATATATTATATAATTAAGTACCAAGAACTTTAGAAATGAACATAATTATGAATAATTTATGCCTAAATATGCATAAAAAGTGTAAAGTAATTTACACTTATCAGATTACATATGTCTTTAGTTCCTAATTATCTAGTTAAGGTTTTAGTTGATTCCTAACTTGTTTTGATGATATGATTTCCTTATATCAAGTCTCTTGAGTAAGCAAAGCTTCTTTTAAATTTTTTTATGATAAGGATTAATTTACTTCTCTTGTTAGTGTAAGTAAGTCTTTTAATCAATTATTAACTTTAAGTTGACTTGGGTTGACCATAGCATTTTTACCCTTGACTTATCAATTCTATGGGTATTCATAAGGAATAAGAGAGGGTCATGTCACCATTTATAGGTGTACTAGCTAATCTTAATCATATCTCTCAAATCTCTCTTAACTATTTTAGTCTAACTCAATTATATCTCTAAATCTTTCCTACTAATTCACCTAGCTTATATTAAAGTTTATAGGGCTTTACATAAGTTTGATCAATGAGTTCCCCTTGTATGCAAAGTTTAGTTAGTTAAGAGAACCTTATCCCTAAGCATTTTAGTAAGTAGGGTTACCCTATTGACCTTTGTGAAAGTTCAAGGTTATCTCGTTTGCTTGTTATGATGTAGAGGCTATAAAGGCTTGTGAGTTGCTAAAAAGTGACTAAGCTAATGAAAGGCTAAACTAAGGCAAAATCAATTAGAGTTTAGCATGTGAGTCGATGAAGAGTAGCTAAGCTAGTAAGACATAGGGCTAAAGTGGATTCAATACTCATTTCATGAGCCACTAAAGAGTAAACAAGCTCAATAAAAAGTTAAGCCGAGGTGAATTCGATTGATATTTACTTCATAAGTCACTAATGAGCAACCGAGCTAGTAAGAAGTTCATTCTTCAATGAATTAAAGTTTGGCTCGTAGGTCATGAATTGAAAGTGTAACTAAGGTCGTGAATTACTAAAAAGCGACCAAGCTAATAAGAACTTAAAGTAATGTAAATTAACTCAATACTAAGCTCATGTGTAATTGAAAAGTAGCTAAGCTAATAAGAAATTGGATGAAGATAAGCTCAGTCAAGATATTAAGACTATAAGCATTAAAAGGTTGATTAAGTGAAATGAAATAGGTAATTTCCTTAAACTTTAAATTTTTCCAAGTATATAGTTAAGTCAAATGTAGTGTTGAAATCATTATAATGTGTAAATTTTATGTTATTTATAGCTCATTAGGCATGCTTCAAGTAATCATATCTTAATCAAACATACCGTGAGTTGCCTAGGGAGTTAACCCTTGAGGACCTTTGATAGGCTGCACCAAGGACAGTCAAGGGCAACTGTATCGGGGTAGGTCTAAGCTTATAGAAAGCTTGAAAACTAGGGTAAAAGTGTAAGAAAACAATAAAGTAAACAAATAGAACCTACGAACACCTTTCAATGATATGATGCACCAAGGAAAACTACATGAACTCACAAAACTAGCTCAATATGACACATGAGCAACTCAGTGAGGTCATCTGCCACCTAGTCTTGGTTAAGATTTAGGATAAGAGTAAGGAAAACAAGTAAACACAGTAACTCACAAGAAGTAGCATGCATTCAAGGTTTGGAATTCTGATTCTTGCGACTACATATTACAAGGGTATTTATAACTAAAATATTAAAATAACCTACCAAAAATGGAAAAGACAAAAAAAGGTATTGTTTAAAAAAGTAATGTACAAGGAATAATAAATGGTACAATTGAAAAATCAAAGAAATTAGCGATTGTGCAACAAATCCTTTTACGTAGGGGATGAACATGTGGAGGTTGGTCATTGGGGCACTTGTGGCAGAAACAAATAAGTTATTCTGTCAGGTTAGAGGCAACTAAGTAAAGCTAATGAGTAGACCTAGGGGTTCTTCCAGGAGATGTTGGCTCAGACACGTTATGGGGTTCTCAACATAAGTACTACCAAGCCAGTAGTTAGTACAGGTAAAGTAAAGCAAGCATCAAGGCTGGCCGAATAGTCAAAGGAATATGAATCAGGTCAGTACACAATGGTTGAAAAAACTAAAACAACTTAGCTCAACATATGAAGTTGTTCGGCAGTGAGAATCAACTTGGCCTTAATTGGAGTAGGTTAGAATGAAAGAATCCACTTCTTTAATCCTTTAAGGCCTCAAGCTTGAGCTTAAGTCAATGGTCCAATTGTTTGATTCCCATCATCTCCTCCAGGTTGATTTGGATTTGGGATCAAATCTAGTTGGTCTTCACTTAATTCTCCTTCAAGTCCATAGGGGCTAAGGTCAACAATATTGAAAGTACCAAAAACTCCATAGTCTTCATGTAATTCTAGTTTATAGGCATTATCATTGATTCTCTAGAGTATTCTAAAAGGTCCTTCAACTTAGACAAACAATTTACTTTTTTTCTTGCTTGAAAACCTCTCCTTGCTCAAGTGTAGCCATACTAATTCACCGGGCTAAAACTATATTGTCTTCCTTCCTTTATTCTTCTCTCTCAACTTCTTAGCAGCTTGGTCAATCTGCTAAGCAACCTTCTAATAGATCTGCTAAATAGACTGTGCTCAAGTTCTTACTTCAAGGTCTTCTTGCTCGCGTATGGGTGCTGGAGTATGATCAAGTGGTAGCTCGAGTTAAAGCCATAGACGACTTCAAAGGGTGTTTATTTGGTGGTGATGTGTACCGAGCAATTGTAAGCAAATTCCACTAGAGGCAAATAAAGATCCCAATCAGCTAAGTTCTTCCCCACTGTAGCTTAGAGCAATTATCCCAAAGTATAGTTAACTATCTCCATTTGGCTAGTGGTTTAGGGATGATAGGAAGTGCTGAAGAGTAGTTTAGTCTCGATACAACACCAAAATGTTCTCCAGAAATAGCTTAAAAACTTTGGATCCCTATCTGACACTACACTTCTCAGTAGACCGTGGAAATGAACAATCTCTTGCAAAAAGAGAAAAGCAATAGCCGAAGTATCGTTAGTTTTTTAATAAGGTACAAAGTATGACATTTTGCTGAACTTATCCACAACGACCATTGCTATACCTTTGCCTCAAATAGTTTATGGTAATCCAAGAACAAAGTCCATGCTCAACTTAAACCAAGGCTTGGTCAAAACAAGTAAAGGTATTACTTTCCCTTGCTAAGCTCAACATTTGGCCCTATTACAGGTAGCATAATTCTTAACAACCCAATGCATATCTTGTCTCATTTTAAGCCAAAAGAACCTCCCATTTAGTAACTCATACGTCATCTTCTCTTTAAAATGTCTAGAGAGCCCACCAAAATGAGCTTCTCTCACTAGTAACTCCCTCAAAGAATAAGTCAACACGTATAATTTGCCTCCCTAAAATAGGTATCCATCCTTTACATGATAATCATTAATGTTCTTCCTTCTACACATTGTCCAAATATAGGACTAGAATGGGGGTCTTAAGGATAATGCTCTTTAATGCTCAAAAATTTCAAGAGTTTCATCTATAGCTTAGTAAGAAGAACATGTTGCCTTGACAAGGCATCAGCAACCACATTAGTCTTGTCTTATTTGTACTTAATCACAAAGTTGAATCCTTCTAAGAATTCAACCCATAGCACTTGCCTCTTTAATAACTTAGTTTGATTTTTGAGTTGCCTTAAGGACTCATGATCTAATTAAATGACAAACTCCCTCGGTAGTAGGTAATGATGCCACACTTAGAGTGCTCCAATAAGGGCTAGAAGTTCTTTGTAATATAGGAAGTATTTCAATTGAGGTCATCTCAGCTTCTAGCTATGATAGGCAATAAGTAGGCTTGCTTACATCAAGACAACGCCTATGCCAACACTAGATGCATCACACTCAAGCTCAAAAATCTTCTCAAAGTTAGGCAAAACTAATACAGGTGCGAAGGTCAATCTTTCCTTAATCTCAGTAAAGCTTCTTTCTTCTTTCTCTCTCTACCTAAAATCTATGTTCTTGTTTGTTAGCTTAGTCAAAGGTGCAACTATAGTATCGAATTCTTGTATAAAGCATCAGTAAAAGGATGCAAACCTATTGAAACTTCTCACCTCGATATATGAAGTTAAGGTTGGCTACTCTATAATGACTCGAATTTTCTCCTCATCAACTTTCAACCCTCCTCCATTAATGGAGTGCCAACCTCTGGATCCCTTATATGAGCCCGCATCCAAGGCTTACAACCTCTCACAAGAAGGATCCTATCTTCTCAACCTACGAAGGACAAGCTACAATATAGGGAAGAGTTATGGAAGAACTCTCTAAGACTCTAACTTAAACACATTTTACTCTGCTTGAACTCCTGTCAAGTTGTCTACCTATCAAGTATTGAAGCCAAGGTCCATGGAAGCTAAGCTCTCCTATGCCACTCTATTGAGCTAATACCATACTTGTTCACCTTGGCAACCTTCAGCATAGCACAACAGCAACAACCTTAACACTAAACAGACCCAGTTACCTTAATTCAAGAATCTTAACATATGAACCCAATCATAGCATGCCACCTGTCCCCTACTTTTCTGACATTTATATTATATTCCTTTTTGTCTTTTATCATATTTACTCCTTTTGCTTGTACTAGGAATCTTCTTTTTACATTATCTTTTTTATAATTTTCCATTATTGTATTGTTACCCTAAAGGACTTATTATAAATAGTCCTTTTTACTATAGCCACGATCATCTCACACATCATTGTTAATGAATGTTCTTGTACTTGTGAGAGACCATTCTCTAAGTATATCCTTTTCACACTCTTATCTAATCTTACCGAGATAACTCGAGATTAGTAGTGAGTGGACCTTAGTATCAGCTTGTACATCATACCAAGTGAAATAATAAGTCATATAGTATTCCTCAACGAGTCAAATCCAAAGAGCAGCATCACGGAAGTTATTTTGTACACTAATCCACTTCCTTTTTCTTCAATATCTCAAAGGATCCCCCTAGTTACTATCTCATATGGTGAGCCCTAGTGATTAATTAAGTTCCTAGGCACATCATGTAATCTTACTATCAAAGCTTAAGGTTACAACCTATAGCTAAGTATTATAGTAGCTATTTTAGTTCTCGTACTCTGATATACTCTTTTTCCTATTTTGAAAATAAAGCAAGTTTTTAAAGTACTATATTACATTCTGTTTAGTAGATTGAGTGGGTTTTTGTAGTAACATAACCACTTATTGAGCTTTACTATAAGAATGTTGAACCCGAGTGTTTAAGGAGAGATTAATGATGTTGAGAGTGATGCTTATGGTTGTGGTCATGTTACCCAACAAACCCCATAAACTACTAACAAGAAATTATAAGACCTTGCTACTAATATAGCCAACCCAGCTATATCTGTATAGAAGGTAGTAGAGACTAGGCCTTAAGAAAGAGTTAATGAACAAGGCTAAGATGTAAGAGACAGGCTAAGAAAATAAGTAGTTAAGCATAGAGCACCAGAAGTTGTTAATGTGAACCCAACTCTACCTTGACAAGTTAAGAGGTTTGCAAGGAAGAGACTTGAGTTAGATGAAGTTAAAGAGTATAAGGAGGAGGAAGAGCAGTATGACTGATTCCAAGAGCATGAGCTCTTCACTCATAAACAAGCTGAACATCTTAAAGTACAAATTTTGATCTTTAATGGTTTTGGTAGTGCTAATGACTAGCTAGACTAGGAGGAGAAGATTAAGAAGATATTTGACTTATATAATTATGAAGGCTTAGTACGTCTTTAAGTAGCTGCTTTAGAATTTTCTGAGTATGTAACAATGTAATGGAAGAAATTGCAAAATGTACGTTAGCTAGCTCAATAAGAAATCTAAACTTGGAATGACATGAAGAGAGTTTTGAGGAGTAAATTTGTACAAGAACATTATGAGCAAGACACCTTCCAACTTCTTCAAGAACTCAAGTAGGGCAGTCGATCTATGGATGAGTATGTTCGAGAGTTCCAATTGCCGATGGTTTACTATAATGTTAATGGGCCGGAAGCATAAATAGTAGCTAGGTTCATTTTTGGACTAAGGTCCGAGATTGGTAATGTAATAGAGGTGTAAAGGCTTAGAAATCTACATAGGACTATCCAAGTAGTGTAAAGGGTCGAAAGGTCGAGGTGAAATCAGCTCAGCCAAGCATAAAGCAGCCAACCTAGATATGACTGAGCTCAATACAGTTTTGAGGTCGACTGCTAAGGTCAAATACTAAGCAAACCTGATGATGTCTTAAGAAAAACTAAGGACGAGGAGCTTGAGATAAAAAACAATCAAGGTCAAAGCTTTGGTAAGAAGACTAGAGAGATAAAGTGTTTCAAGTGCCTTAGTTTTGGACACGTAGCTAGTCAATGTCCAAATCGACATGTCATGACCATTAAAGGAGAGAAGCTTTAATTCGAAGTGGAAAGTGCTAGTGAAGGAGAGGAAGAAGGGATGGATGTTAATCATCTATTTGAAGAGTTTTAAGAAGATTTTAACACCCAGATCGAACCTGAAATGAGAGAATACTGCATGGTTGTACAAAGATCTCTTAGTACCTTTACCTCTGATGAGAATGAACAGAAAGAGAATCTCTTCTATATGAACTACTGAGTGAATGCCAATCTATGTGCTTTGATCATCGATAGAGAAAGTTGTACCAATGTCATAGTATAAGGAGTAGTAAAGGCCCTATAAGATTTACTAGCTTAATAAGAAGGGAAGTCTACCTATTTCTAAACAAGTCAAAGTACCGATCACTATTGGTGACAGATATAGGGACGAGATGCTGTATGATGTCCCACCTATGTATGCTTCACACATACTACTCGATCGACCTTAGCTATTTGATTTAAATGTACTCTACGATAGATATAGGAACACTTATATGTTCTAAAAGAATGGGAAGAAGATTTTACTAACTCCTATGAGCTTAAGAGAAGTTTTGGAATCTCAAGTAACAGTTTCCAAATCCTTGTAGAAAAAGTCCTTAGTGATTTCCCGAACTTAGTTTTCTAAGGATGTTAAGAAGGAGGAGTTTGTACTCTCATTGGTTAGAAGATTACTTGAGCTTAAAGAGGCCAGAACAGTACCAATCGAAGTGTAAACCTTACTCCAAGATTATGCTAACCTGTTTCTTATTGAGCTGCCGAAAGGTCTTTCCCCTTTCAAAGGTATAGAGCATTGCATTAACCACCAACTTGGAGTTGCCTTACTAACCAACCTACCTATAAGCTCAATCCCAAGTAGGTAGCTAAGATGAAGAGACAAGTTGATGAGTTAATCGAGTGTAAGTATGTTAGAGAAAGCATGAGCCCCTGTGCTATACCAACGGTTCTAGTGCCGAAGAAGGATGGCTCATGGAGAATGTACATTGATAGTCGAGCTATCAATAAGATCTCGGTCAAGTATCGATATCCAATTCCACAATTGAATGATATGCTAGATGAGTTGCATGGTGCATAGATATTTTAGAAAGTTGATTTAAAGAGTAGATATCACCATATCAAAATAAGACTTAGAGATAAGTGGAAGATTGCTTTCAAAATGAATGATGGTCTATTCGAGCAGTTGGTCATGTCATTTGAACTTACTAATACATCGAGCACCATCATGTAGTTAATTAATGATGTTCTAAGACCTCTGATTAGTAAATGTGTTGTTGTTTACTTTGATGATATTTAGGTATATAGTACCAACCTCGTTTCTCATGTTGGGCACTTGAGGTCTATATTTGATATCCTCCATATCAAGCAATTGTTTGGCAATTTGAAGAAATGCTTACTCTATCAGAGTAAGGTAGTATTCCTGGAATATGTTGTCTTTGAAGGAGATATCAAAGTTGATGATGAGAAAGTTTGAGCTATTCTCGAATGGTTAACACCAACCAATGTTGTTGAAGTTAGGAGTTTTTATGGTTTAGCCTCGTTTTATCAAAGATTCATTTGAAACTTTAGTTCCTTAGCCGCCCTACTAACTGAGCTAATCAGGGAGAACTTTGAATTCAAATGGTTCAAGAAAGTACATAAGAGTTTTGATAAGACCAAGTCCAAGTTGACTTCTACGCTAATGCTAGTACCACTTAACTTTAATAAGGTTTTTAAACTAAAATGTGACACATCCGGAGTGGGCATTGGAGTTGTTCTCATGCAGGAGTGCCAACCAGTTACATATTTCAGTGAGAAGCTCAGAGGTGCCATCCTAAATTACTTGGCATATGATAGGGAGTTCAATGCTTTTATTCGAGCACTTCAAAACTGGCAACATCACCTACTATCGAGAGAGTTCATTATTTACACAAACCATGAATCTATTAAGCATCTCAAAGGATAGCAAAAACTCTCTTGACAACATGCTAAATGGATGGAATTCTTGGAAACCTTTTGCTATATCATCAAGTACAAGAAGGGAAGTGCAAACACTATAACTGATGCCCTTTCTCTTTAGCATATTCTTATTACATCTCTATAAGCTAGAGTACTTAGGTTTGGTACTCTACCTAATTAGTATGAACATGATTCGTACTTTGGACCCTTAGTAGCTAAGTGCAATGTTAGAGGAGTAGTGGATAGATTATACTTAAGTCAAGGATTCTTAATGAAGGGGAAACAAATCTATGTGCTAAGTAATTCTGTAAGGGAATTACTTATACAAGAGGCCTATGTTGAGGGCTTAGTAAGCCATTTTAGTGAGAAGAGAACTATCGAGCTATTGAAAGAACGCTTCTATTAGCTTGGGATGATGAAGGATGTGTTGAAAATTCTTAAATGTTGCAAGGTATGCAAGCGAGCTAAGGGAAGAAAGGAGTCATATGGACCCTTTGCCCATACATGAGTGGCTATAGACCAATCTAAGCATGGATCATGCTTGAACTACCCAAAACACCTTAGAAACATGATTCTATTATGGTAATGGTCAATTGGTTTAGTAAAATGAGCCACTTTATCCCTTCTCACAAAACCAATGATGATACGGACTCATAGATGAACACATGAACCCGATATCATGCATAACCAAAGGGGTTGGTCCAAGCTACAAAATGGCTTGAAAAGTAAATGATAGTAGAAGGTTGAGCAAGGGGTTCCCGTACACTGACGAAGGATATGATGCACCAACGCCTCACACAAGGTCAAGTTACACTTGATATGACGTACAAGTATGGCCAAAGGTCATTTACCATTAATACACGCTTAGAAGGGCTAGATAAGAGTAGCTCAAGAGTAAGAGGGACACTTAGCTCAAGAGAGTGAAAAGTTCAATATATTCTCTATATTATGATGTCCCCTCAACTTTTACAATATGATGGTATTTATATCATCCTGATTGGACAAATCCTAAGTTATAGAAGTTACAAAAGAATTGTCCTTATTTGCTAAAAGCAAAAGAGAATAATTTACAAGGAAAATATGAAATCGTACAAAAGAAGGAACGCGGACATCCTTTGTTAGAAAGGATAGTACGGATGTTAGTAAAAGATAGTATGCGAGCGTTTTTAGTGTGATTCTAAGAATATTGTGGTCCGGGTAAGGGTGGACCTCAATTCAGGCCTGTTCAGGCTTAGAAGGGGCTAGACAGTGGTTGGTTCAAAGACAGCTCACATTGGGGTTAGCCTCAGATGGTCAGCTCCTGACAGTTCTACTTAGCCTTGGCATAGTGGAGATTGCTGCATTCAGATTTGGCGCTTGCACTATGGTTTAGTGAAGGGTTCGGTTCAGCATGTTGATTGATCACCTTTGCAACATCTTGGATGGCATAAAGAGCAAAGTAACTCAGCAGATCGAACTGAGGCAAGCACTACTCCTCGATGCTTAACTCACTTCGAACAGTTCGACAAACCACTTAAGAGAGCCCTCAAGCTTGGGAATGTGTAATCAGTCCTTGATCTCTATCAAATGATGCTTTATTTATTACTAACATCTTTTTGTAGGAGACCGTAGGGTTGTATGGCATCCCAAGAAGTATTGTCTTAGATCATGATTTGAAGTTTACGAGCTTCTTCTAGTGAACAATATAGAAGAAGCTCAACATTAAACTCATGTACAATATTTCTTGCCACCTATAGACAAATGGCTAGATAAAGGTCAAGAATAGAATAGTTAGAAGTTTACTTCGAGAAATAGTTGGGAAAAATCTTCATGACTAAGATATATGTCTACTAATCATCAAATTCACTTACAATCACTTGACCCATAGCTCTATAGGCAAATCTCCCTTTGAGATTATTTAGGGCATCAACCTAACTTACCATTAGACATGGTTAACAGCTCAACCCTTGGAGGAGATAATCAGATTGACCTCCAACGCACCAAGGAATTTCAAAAATTGTACAAGACAGTTACCAAGCAATTAGCTAAGAAAGTGGCCCGACAAAGAGAGCAAGGAAGTCGAGGTAAAAGGTAAATTATTTACGACCCAGGAGACCTTGTTTAGACTCAACGCAATAAGGAGCAGTTCTTAAGGAAGAGAACAAATAAGTTATCTCTCAAGTCAAACGCCTTTTCAAAATCCTTCAACGTATTAATAACAACGCCTATTAGCTAAAACTACTCGAAGGATACAAAGTGTCTTAAACTTATCACCAACCTAATGCCCTATGTATTAGAAGAAGAAGAAGATCAAGATTTAAGGGCAAATCTTCAATGACATTAGGGAGCTGATGGAGTACTGACCTTTCGACCCCTCACATGAGCCTTCCTTTAAGGCTTACAATCTCGCATAAGGATGATCTTATCTTTTCAACTTGCTAAGGACAAGCTCTAGTTCTTGGAAGAGCCATGAAAGAGCTTTCTAAGGCCCCAGCTTAGACACATTTGACTCTATTCAAACTCTTATCTAGTTGCCTACTTGCCAAGTGTCGACCTGCTAAGTGGCGAGGCGAAGGTACATGGAAGCTAAGCTCTCTTATCCCACTTTACTGAGCTAATACTACACTCAATCACCTTAGCAACCTTCGGTACATCACAATAGCAACAACCTTAACACCAAACCAACTAAGTCACCTTGCTTCTAAAATCTTAACATGTGAACCCAATTACAGCATGCCACCTGTCCCTTACTTTTCTAACATTTGTACTATGTTCTTTTTTATCTTTTGTCATATTTATCCTTTTTACTTATACTAGGAATCTTCTTCTTACATAATCCTTTTTGTAATTTTCTATTATTGTATTGTTGCCTTAAAGGACTTATTATAAATAGTCCTTTTTATTGTAGTCGCAATCATCTTACACATCATTGTTAATAAATATTCTTATTCTTATGAGACACCATTCTTCAAGTATATCCTTTTTACACTCTTATATAATCTTACCAAGTAGCTCAAGATTACTAGTGAGTGGACCTTAGTATCAACTTATGTGTCATATCAAGTGAAATACTAAGTTGTGTAGTGTTCCTCAATGGGTCATACCCGGAAAGCAGCTTTACGGAAGCTATTGTGTTTGCCGACCCACTTCCTTTTTCTTCGATATCTCAAAGGATCCACCTAGTTACTATCTCTTATGGTAAGACTTAGTAATTAACTAAGCTCCTAAGCATATCATCCACTAATGACATACCCTAGGAAAACCACTTCCTCCTAGCAAAAACAACACTTCTTCATGTTACCAAACAATCTTTCTACTCAAAGAACATCAAAGACTGCTCAAAGATGTTCAATATGGTTAAGCAAGTTGGCACTATATACGAAGATGTCATCAAAGTAAACAACAACAAACTTCCTTATTAGATTTCTCAAAACATGATTCATCAACCTCATAAAAGTGCTCAAGGTGTTTAATAATCCAATAAGCATCACCATCCACTCGTACAAGCCATGTCAGGTCTTAAAAGTAGTTTTCCATTCATTCCCTTGACTCATTTGAATCTTGTGGTATCCTGATTTTAGGTTGATCTTATTGAACACTCTCACACTACTAAGTTTGTCTAATATGTCATCTAGCCTTAGAATAGGATATCTATACTTGATTGTGATCTTATTCACAGCTCTACTATCTACATACATTTATTAAGTACCATCCTTCTTTGGCACAAGTAATGCGGCCATAGTACAAGGGCTAAGACTTTCTCTTACATACCCTTTTTCCAAAAGCTCATTAACTTATCTTTCGAGCTCGGTAGCTTCTTCGAGATTCATCCAATAAGCTAGCTCATTTAGCAAGGCAGCACCAAGTATCAAATCAATGTAGTATTTAATACCTTGGAAAGGGGGTAACCCTTCTGGTAATTGTTCTAGAAACAAGTCAGAATATTCATAAAGCAACTCCTCAACCTCCTTTAGCAACTTGACTTATTCCGTTAATTTTAATAGTCTCCTTATCAATAGAAAGGTCGGCATGTTAGCTTTAATTGCTTCTCGGAACTCGGCACAGCTCAATATTAAGGCATTCTTTAATCCTTGAGCTAACGTAGCTTGCAGCTTGCAACTTACTTAGTTGACTCAGTGTTATAGGATTCAAGGTGATTTTCCTCCCATCTTTCTCAAACATATATGTGTTTTTGAAACCATCATAGATGACCCCACAATCAAATAACCATAGTTGGTTTAACAACACGTAGGATGCATACATAGGCAGTACATCACAGAGAATTTCATTAGAATAATATCCAATTGAGATGGCCAATAATACTTGCTAAGTGATACGATTTCTTTCACTTTAGAATCCCAAACAATTCAATGCTCCCTTCTTATTTAGCCAGTGTAACTTATATGGCTTCGGATGAGTAATGGTTGGCGGTTTGAGCTTTTTGACTAGTTCGACAAATGCTACATTAATGTAATTCCCACTATCTACAATGAGTGCACATACTTGCTCATTTACCTTACAAGTGATGTGAAACAAGTTCTCGTATTGCTCTTCCTTAATTGACAACTAAGGTCAGCTTATCCAAGTCCTTGACAAACACATCTTCTTCAACTATCTCATTATTAGCCTCAGCTTCTTCCTTTAATCCTTCCCTTTCCTCATGCTCATCATCCATGCTGTCTACTTCAATTTTTGGAGCATCACCCTTAATGATCATGGTTCTTCTACTCTAACATTGGGTAGCCATGTGCTCAAATCCTTGGCACTTAAAGCACTTAATTTGCTTTGTTTTCCTCCCAAATCCTTGTCCCTTCTTATAAATTCTCTTCATAACTCCTAGTCAACAAGCATCCCTTCAATCTAATCATTACCTCAGCTCTTATATTAAAGTCAATGCTCTAAGGAGCTCAATTACCATTCTAAGTAGACTAGTAAGATTGGCCAGGTTGGTTGATTACAAGTTAACTCGGCCTATTCCTCTTCTATTTCTCCACTCATTAGGCAATTTTGATGGCCTCATCTAATGTGGTAAGATGTTGTAATTCCACTATGTCTTGAATATCATATCTCATTCTAATAAGGAATCTGGAAACTGTTTAAGCTAAAGGTTCATCTACTTTATAGTAGATCATAAGCATTTAGAACTCCTAAACATACTCACCAACAATTTGGTTTCCTTGATCTAACTCTTAAAGTCAAGCAAGAGCATCTTACAGATAAGTATCTAACACAAATCTATTTCTTAGGATTCTCTTCATCTCAAGTTAAGTGCTCACCTCTCTATATCCTTCTCTCCTTCTCATAGCCTAGAAGTTTCTCCACCACATCATAGCATATCCTAAGAACTCCACAACAGCAATCCCCATTGTCTCTTAGTCTTCATACTAAAAGTAGTCAAAGACTCACTCTGCTTTCTCTTCTCAGTCGAGATAGTCATTAACATTTCTAGAACCATTGAAGCTTAAGATTTAAAGCTTCACAAGGTTAACAGCTTGGTGTACTTGACCTTATTCTTCCACTTCGACATATTCTTCTTCTTTATTCTCTTCATCTACTTCACTTAAGTTAATCATCCCCTACATTTGTTCTCCTACTGTTCTACCTTGATTTTGTCGAGTTAGAATTTATCCTTTCACGAGCTAAGCAGCTTAAGGAGTACTCTAAACGGCATTAGCAAGCCGAAAGTCTAATGCATGAATAGCTCTAGTTAGGTTGACTATCAAGTTAATCATTTCGTTGATTTGTTCATCGGTGCTTCTAGAGTATTTTAGGGTTGTTGGCCATTATGGACAACACCATTGTTATGATCCCCAATTCTAGTGTTCACATTCGAGTAAGTCATTATTTTACCAAATTTCAACAACACTTGGAACTTCAATACTTGAGAAACAATTAACACTATTTTCAAATCAACCAACTTTCACACTTACTATTTCTACTCACGTAACTCACTACTTTATAGAGAATATACAACTACTATTACTTTGCTTTCATGATTCAAAATAGAGTATAATAGGGCAAACACACAACAGCAATCCAACACATCTTTTACTTACTCAAATACTCTCAGTTAACTCTATACAACAACAACACACTACTACAACCAACTCTACTTACAATAAAGCTCAAATACAACTTACCCAAATGAACCTCCACTTTGATACAAAGATGATAAGTCACACCAAGGATAGATAAGGGCAACCGTATCAAGGTGGGTCCAAGCATGTAAAAAGCTTGAAAATAAGGGTAGAAGTGTACGAAAATAATGAAGTAGATAAGTAGAACCTACAAATGCCTTCTAAGGATATGATGCATCGAGGAAAACTCCATGGACTTACAAAACTAGCTCGATATGACGTACGAGTAGCTTAGTAAGGTCATTTGCCACCTAATTTTGTTTAAGGGTTAGGATAAGAGTAGAGAAAAGAAGTAAGCATGATAGCTTACAAGAAGTAGTATGTATTGAAGGTTTAGAAAAGGCAAAAGGGGTATTGTTTGAAAGAAGGAATGTACAAGGAATAATAAAGGGTATAAATCAAAAATCCAAGAAATGAGTGATTGGTGTAGCAAATCCTTTCATGTAGGGGTTAGATACGTAGTGGTTGGTCATTAGGGCACTTCTAATAAAAACAAACAAGTTGTACGGTCAAGTTAGAGGCTACTAAGTAAACTTGGGGGTTCTTCTGAAGATATGTTAGCTTAGACGAGTTTTGGGGTTCTCGGCATAAATACTGTCAAGCTAGTAGTCGACATAAGCAAAACAGAGCAAACATCAGGGCTAGTCCAATAGTTGAGGGAATATGAATCAGGTCAATACACAATGGTTAACAGAACTGAAACAACTCAGCTCGGCATATGAAGTTGTTCGGCAATGAGGATCAACTCAACCTCGACTGAAGTAAGCTAGAACAAAAGAATCCACTTCGTTAATCCTTCAATTCCTTAAGCTTGGGCTTAGGTCAATAATCTAATTATCTAATTCCCTTTAACTTTAAACACCCAACACGCCCCCCCCCCCGCCCCAAAAAAAACCTAAAAAAAATAAAAGAAAAAAAAAACCAAAATAACCCCCTTTTCTTTCCAAGCAACCTTGTTTGGAGACTTTGTTAAAGTCATTAACATATTATAAGAGATGTTTGCATCGAATTGCATCGTCTAATGCATTCTTAAGTTGTGTGCATTCAGCAAATCAACATTTTACCAATAATGCGAAGGCTAACCCAATTCATATTGGATGATCAATCTTGTGTGTCTTTTCTTCTTCTCTAAGGTCACTACTTGAATTGCATTCTTATAAGGATGTTATCTTCCTATTTAACATACTTTGTTACTCACTTTTGAAATTTAGCAAAATCTTCCGATCTTTTCTTTATGATGGAGTAAAGAAGCTAGTAGCGATCATTTAGCCTCATAATTGTAACATTAAGCATTGCATTCATGTCAAGGTTTAAGATTTCAATCATGGTAGTAGTTAAGTAAGTTGTGTATTCCTTGAAGCATCACTTTAGGGCATTGGTGTTAAACTTGTGCATGGGCTGATTTTGAACCGTGAACCTACGTAGAATTGGCCTACAAAACCAACCTTTGTCTCCTAAGTCCCATCCACAAACTTTGCTTTTCTTTTCATAGACTTCACAATTTACACATTCACACTAATGCTCTATGTCACTTCATTATTTCACTAACATAGTTGTTAAAATCATAATTTTATCCATGTGATTTTATGAGTTTATGATTTTAGGAGGCTCTTTTAAGTTAACTCATATATAAAATCGTTTTCTTGTAGAAACTTATGTTTTAACTGATTTTATATGTCAAACTCGATAAAAACTTACGTTTTTAATTGAATTTAACGATTCTATAAATATGAGTTAAATGGGATAAAAAAAGAATCTAACTAGGATTCCACTATATCATTGGCTATTAAGAAATTAGATTATCTTCCCTATCCTATTCCAATTTTTTTTCCCCTCTTTCTCTCTTTCCTAGTCTCTTATTCATTCGAGTTCCAACTCTAATAGAAAAGTTTATAAGAAAAACTACCATCAATAACTCAAAAAAAGTTAAAACATTTGGTTTTTTTTCAATTAATCAATTTTTTCAAACAAAATAATGGAAAAATAATTAGTTTCGATTCTGTTTATCCTTCTTCCATAACTACTAGATTATACATTAAACATTTTTTTTTATGGAAAAAAAAAACTTAATTTCTTCATTTCTGTTTTTCATCATGCATTTTAAGTTTTTTTTTTATAACCATGATAGGTATATTTATAGTTTTTTTTAAGCTAATTTATATAGATTGTAGAAACTTATGTTTTATGTTTCGATTTTACCTTCCAATTCTATAAACCTTCTAGCGATTCTAGACAGAATCACAAATTTAATAACCTTAGTCACTAATACTAACTTTTGGCTTTTACTTTTTCTTTTCACAAATCATTCATTCATTTTTTTAGAGTTTTCCACTTTCATAAATGGTACAAGCATAAATGCATAGAGGATGAAATGTCAGACACATGCATGAATGATATTTCATGCAGATGAAAGTTACAATGCAGTACATTTTATGCTGAAAATTTTGCATCTTTGCCAATGAAATGAATTCATTCAAGGCTCAATTCAAGCATACAAAATTTGAGCATTCAAATTTTAAATGCACATTTGAATCTCCTTAAAGTTTCATATAAATTTACACACATACAATCTTCTGAAAAATCATCAAACTTCATTCATACAAACATACTATCTGTCTGCCTTCAATATTTTCTATCCACAGTTTGCTCTCATACTCTAACTTCACTATGTATTTTGCTTATTTCAATCTTTCCGTTTCTAAAATTCTAATTTGTTAAAATAACTATGATTTTGTTATTAAAATAATAATTTGTTGTTTTGATGTAACTTACATAGTATTTGGAATATTTACATTTCACTCTCTTTTTTTATTGTCTTCGGTAAGATTTTTTTGCACATAACTTTTTTTTTCTTTCAATAAGAAAAATCAAAATATTACCATGAATCATTTTGTTCCAACGTTCCTCTTCTAGAAAGAAATAAGCTTCCCTATCAAGTGGGAAAGGAAAAAGGAAAGCCCTTACAATGTCATCTTTATCGTAAGACTTCAAGGACATACTGTCATATCCAAAGTATGACTACAACAAGGGGAGACTACACGACACGATGCCAGATGTTGATCCTATACCTCCATTACCACCCAAATTTCAACCTCTATGTCAGAATTTCCCCGTAGCTATCTTTGATAAGGAAGAGGATGACATTCAAATAATTTTAGAGATGGAGGAGCAACTAATGAGTCAGCAGTCGAGCAGTTTAGGATCTTCAGGTAAGCCTTATAGACCTTGTAAATCTTATATGTTCACTAAACATTTTTCGTAAAGGTGTAAATGAGTAAGTGAACTCAAGGACATTCTATAATTATTGTAAAGTGTACTACACATGAAAATTTAGTCAAACTTACAATACCCTAAATAGACATCTAAAATCAAAGTATCCTAAAGAGATCAGAATAAACAAGACGCAATGGCAAATTAATCGAAGCGGTAGTTTATCTAGACCAATGTCAATGTAGTACGATAAAGAATAATTACAATCTTATCCAGTATCTTGTAAATATGCACCTATCCTTCAATGCAGGTGCATCCCTATGGCAAAATAGATATAAATAGGATACGTTCAATCAAAACATGTGTAAGGTTAACTGTAACATGTTGAGCAAAACCACCTAGGAGCTCTACCACAAAGGTAAGTAAGAGCTCTACCATAAAGGTAACTAAGAGCTCATAGGTAAGTTTGCTTCTAAAGACACATTCATGTCAATATGTGCTAATATATGGACTAATCCATTTTGTGACAATTCTTATATGGGCATAACTTATTACTAGATCAATGATAATTAGCAATTGTAGAAAAGATTATTAGTGTTAAGGCTATTCAATGAGCGTCACATGGTGTAAATTATACGTAAAATTATGATTGTTATTCTACTTAAGTATCATTTAGTAAAGAGAATTTTCTCAATTAGATTCAATAATGCTAGTGTTAACATCACCTCAATTAGGAATATAAAAAACCTTTGTCAACTAACATTTTTTTTTTCCATATTAGATGTACATGTCATGTTCTAAATTTATATGTCAAGGATAGTATTGTAACTTTAGAGGACAAGGTCTCTCCAATAAAGACCATGGTAAAACTAATAGTTGAGATATCATCTCTACATAAGAAGTGGAGAAACTTTTGCACTGAATACAAGAAGAGACCTAGAAAATTTAAAATGGATGTTTTTATCCCTAATTTAAAAAAAAATTAAAGGGATAATCATGTGGACTTAGCTTTTTTCCCTAATTTAAAATTGACCAATATGCTAAAGATTTTTGAAAAAATCATACTGAACTATAGCAGTGTGATTTTGATTAGCGAATACGTAGGCACCTTTGAAATGATCTTAAAAACAACAAAAATATTTTTTCCTACTACCACTATTTTCTTCACATATGAAATAGTTTTTTTTGTATTATTATGACATCACAATTTACATTTCTATTTAATAACTGTACTCCAATCCGAGGAATCATATTTTGTAATCTACAATTATAGTTACAATGTAGTTTATTTTTTCATTTTGACAATGCATTTTGAAATTCGAATAAGAAATCTCTATATTTTGCAATTTCTATCGCAATGGCCATTTTTATTCAATTTTGTAATATAACATCACTCAAACCAAACAAATTATTTCAAGATAAAAAAATTTATTCAGAAAATAAAATTTTCAATTCATGAGCAATGGAATAACGAAACAAACGGTAAGTAGATTAGGAAATTCTGCAAATAATTGAATAAAAAAGAAGAAGAAGAAGAAGAAGAAAAGTCCAAAAAACATAAAAAAAAAAAAAGAAAATTCTGAAAAAGATTAAAAAAATGGTTCTAGGGCTGCTTAAACCAACCCTTAACTAAGAGTCAATCTCAATTCACTTACCGACCATCTCATAAGCCAGCAGTTTAGGGCTAGTTTTGCTCCTCACATAAGTCTAATTAGTGTATAAGTGTTAAGGACGAGGCCTCCTTTTTGAGCTATTTCTTATGAAGTGCTAAAAGAATGCCTTTGTTAACTCCTTAAAACTAGAAATCAAACTTACTTAACTTCAGTATTTAGTTCGAACAACGTTGGAGAAGCTGTTGTGAAGACTTTACATGCAATGGTGATGAAGTACAATCCCCTATGGTAAACATCCCAAAGGTTACTCTATTTGGATACTTTGATGTTAAATATTCACTTAACCTTTTATCAAAGGGAGTATTGTCAAGTGGTTGCCATGTTGGTGAGGCTTAAGACTACTCAACAAAGCTTAATTGCTTTTTTGTTTAATTATGATGTAGTATTCATAGGGCAGGAGGAATTACCATCCTCATTATCGATACATTGAGGTAATTGTAAAGTTTTTTCTTTTATGCATTGTCAAAAAGTATCCATATTTGCCTTAAGGCATTGATTCTCTTGAAGGACTGATGTCATTTGTTACTTCAAGTGAGTGAAATAGATGTTATCTTGGTGTTGTCTTTATAGGAGTTATTTTTCCTCATTCGTGTTAGGTGGTGAAGGACTAGTCAGAATGGGAGGTGGTTTGCTATTTGCACGTGGTTTTATATTTTTAAGATAAGCACCAAATGTTGGTAAATTTCCAACAAGGTTGGTGTTCATGGGTCAAATCTACACAAAGAGTAAACATGAGTTATCAAAGGCGCTAGAGGTGTCTTTAAAGTATGCACTCTAGCACTCAAGTTAGTAACCTAATCAAGAATTATAATAACGAAGAAAAATCTATGGTCTAAGTCTCTTTACTTGGAGGGCTCCTATTCGTACTTATTATGGGAAGGTTAGGTATGTCAAGTAAGATATTCCCGAAATCTCTTTGTATCTTAATATTTATTGTTAAAGAGAATCGTGGATATGATATTGCTGTGTTTTTTATCCAATATACTTCCGTTTATTGTTTTAAAGTATGTAGGTATGGGTTGAGCTTTAGTTTAGAGGTCTAGGGCAAAGTGCACAACTATCAAGTGACTAATCCAAAGATTATTGATTCATTTATTTGAAAGTAATAAAGAAGAAATAAAATACTTATTCTCTTATGATTGTTTATTACCTTGTTTATATAAAAAATGGGCATCAAATTTTAATTCTCATGAGTTTTTTTATTCCCATTCTATTACAAATAGTTGTTCCTTAAAAAGAAGATGATTTTTTATTCCCCTTGCAAACAAAATAAAAGAATTTAAATGATGTGACTAATCTACCTTTATTAATACTGTAATTAATGACCATAATAATATTTTTATCTTAATATTGTAACTGGTGAGGTAAAATAAATATTGGAATAAATATTTTTTTAGAATAAAAAATTGTATAAAGTAAATATTGAATTAGAAATTTCTAACTTATTTCAAATAATAGTCATTCTCAATACATAACTTTATATTCTCGATTTATTTCATTCTAAAAAATAAACAGACAATAAGAATTTTAAAAATGTTTTATTATAATTAATTTCAGATAACTAGAATGACTAATCAAATTATATATCATCTAAAACAACTTGGATATAAATTTACTGTTCCAGAGGAAAATGATATTAAAAAGAAAAAGTTTCGAATAACCAATTAGGTTACAAATTTTTTCTTTCCCTTAATTGTTTTATCCCCAATAATTACCAGGAAAATTAATTTATCCAAAAATAAACTAAGACAGAAGAAAATGAAAGGAACCCGCCGATTAGTTAGTTACTCTCCGTTCCTTATATACCAGAGACACAAACAATTTTCCCCTCTATCTTTTCTTCATTCCACTCTCTCTCTCTCTGTATCAGCACTTTTCCCCTTTCACTTTCCTGGGAACCA
Source organism: Lumnitzera littorea (assembly GCA_024138015.1). Lineage (NCBI taxonomy): Eukaryota > Viridiplantae > Streptophyta > Magnoliopsida > Myrtales > Combretaceae > Lumnitzera > Lumnitzera littorea. Next base: position 22,233,833 of record JAMXBB010000008.1, read on the forward strand.
AAAACCTCCCGAAAAGCTAAAAGCCAATGCCAAAACACTGGAAACCTCTATTCCCGTACTCCAATCTCTCTGCTCCAAGATCTGCTTCAATTTTTGCTGCAAATCGAGCCAAATGTGAATGATTTCAAGGTCGAAATCGTAATATTTCCTCCCCATGGGAGTCGCGAACTCGTGGAGGTTCAACTTCACTCTCCTCCTTTCCTCCAATCTGGCTTTGTTGCAGCATCACCTCCAGCCGAATAACGTTAACGGTAGCGGAGGGAGTATTAACGGAGATAATAATGAAAAGTATAGTTTTAGCAGAAGTAGTAGTACCTCAAAATGCAATTATAAGACGGCATCGTGTAGGAAGAGGATCTCGTGGACGATTATATGTGGAAGTATGTTGTTTGCATTAGGTTTGATTTCGTTGTTTACTGGACACGTGGCGTCTGATCTTGAGTGGTACTCTCAGCGATTGGTCAAACCCGGTTTTTACTACAAATTTGTGAGTTTTCATTTCTATTTGATCATTTGATTTATTTTAGTTATGTGATTGTGTGAATTACAATGTGATTATGATTGTTTACCTCTACTGCAGGATTTCAATTTCTTGAATAGTTGATGTTGAATGGTGTAGCTGGAAATGTTCCTGTTTTTATATGATTTTTGTGGCTTGTGGTAATTGGAAATTGATAGGGACTTGTGATCGAGTACATTGAGATTTTTCCTTTGGTTTTGGTTTTATGATATGTAGCTGTTTGATGACCTAAATGTGAGCCCTGAGATAACTGATGATAAAAGTAGTTGGAGCGTGAGCAATTTTTAAGTATTGAATGACACAACGTACGTGTGGGATGATTTTCGCGAGCTTACAAGGTATATTGGGTTGCCCAAGATAGATGCTCAATTTGAAAAAAGATTATGTAGTTTAAGTTTTCAATTGGAAGTTATAAGCAAGTTTAAGTTTTTCTGCAACCCCCCCAATTCGAGGCTTTGAAATAGGTCTTGTTATGTGCTTTGGATAGTCGATGGTAGAGTACATGACTAGTAGTGAGAGTAGATTTTCCTGAAACTAATGATATTTTAAGGGATTTTAGTTTCTTTTTTTTTTTTTTTTTTGTGGTTTAAAAGGTTAGTTTCGGTGCATTATATGTTTTTCCTGATGAAATTCAGAGTAATGGCTTAAATGGGATAGCTTGCTAAAATGAATAATGTTAGCTAGCAAGTTTTTGGTTGGATTTTTGTTTATAGTAATTGGTGCTAAGGAAAGAACTGTAATGATGTATAGGAAGGGGGTTACCGCAGACCAATTGACATTTGGAAGTCAAGGTATGCAAAATACTATTATGGATGCAGTGACCGAGGCCCTCATTTTCCGCGTAAGTCAATGCTTGCTCCCTTACCTGAAATTGATTTCTGTTCACAGAATTCTTTGTTTGGCGATTTTTCTAACTGCTTATGGGATTTGGCCTTGTACCTGCAATTTTCTTGTTTTGTTGCATAAAGTAGTTGCTCTGCCTTGCTGTTTAATATCATGTTTTATAATTAAACTTTGGGTTTGAGAAAAATATTAGAAGGAAGGCCATGTATTATTCTTAGTTTCAATGGGTAAGTATGCCATGAATTCAGATTAGTGTATGGAAAGTGCAAAAAAGCCATTCTGCATGCTGCAAATGTTGTTCGGGCCTTGTCCTATTTGGAAGAATCGACTCTAGTTGTTTCTATTTGCTAGTCACATGTTCCCTGAGGGTGGCAAGGTTGTAATTATACTGCTATATCTGGGCACTACAAAACACATGCACTAGTTTAGTACAACTTGCATAGGATTGGTAGCCTGAAGAAGTGGCGCTGGTGAGATTGATATTGAGTATCTCAACTTTTTCACATTTGGAGAGTTCACTAGAGTAAAGCTTGTGAGCTTTTGACTTCGTACAAGAGCACATTCCCCTCACTGTACAGCTAGTTGTCACTCTTTCAAACGCAATTACTAGGATAGTGGGATAACTTCATGACCTCCTCAATGTGGTAGTATGTGCATACCTTTTTATGAATTGGTTCCTTAATATGTATGAAGGATGGAAATCCTATTGTATCTTTTTCCTGACTGACTTGATCAGCATCCACCATGCTGCTACTATTGGCATTCTTTGCCAATCTGATAGATTTTTTGTTATGCTATTAAAATTGAAATAATGGCATTTCATTACATGTATATGTCCCTATTAACATGTAGGGGCCACCATCATTGTTGCTATGCTATGTATCTAGGTAAGTTGTTATTTTAATTGTGGCTATAATCCAAACAACTATAAGTTTTCATTTGGCATTGGCTTTCTTATATGGTGAAAAACAAATATTTGTTTATTTTGACCAATTTCATGACTTACTACAATTCATCCTTTTTTTCTTGGATTTTTAGTGTAGAGGGTTAAATTCAAGTTTGGGCATTAAGTTTATTAATTAATTGGATTTAATTCTTTGGATTAAAGTGACGGGGCTTAAAGAGTCAAGTTCAAATATTTGAAATAATTAAGAGAGTTTTGATATGGTAATTTTAAAGTAAGGTCAATTAAATCGATCCGTTCGATCCAACTTTTTCAACATTGGCTCACACTATGAATAAGGCCTTATTGGGCCTAAGCTAATAAAGAAACTCACTTAAGGCCCATTAAGGGAAGGGATTGATTTTAGCTATTATTCAACATCATGATCCTATGAATGAGATCCATAGTTAATTCCTATAAATACCCTCTTTCCTCCCTTATTTGAACAAGAGATATATTGATATAAATACTGTTACTCTATCGAAATCTTGTGTTGAAAAATTAAATACTTGAATATTTTAGGAATATTATCTCGTTTTTCATGAATGGTAGAGTTTAATGCCTCTTAAATCTTTCATCTATCACCATGAGTGTTAGAGCCTTATTAAGATTACCTTTTCCTCCTCCTCCTCCTTACACTTCTCTTCTAATCATCCCATACATATGATTGAAGTTATTTTCCTAATCACGTATAGCACAACTTAACATGCGGCATACATGTGATCCTTGTACCTACACATGGATAGTTTAAATGCAAACCCCTCTTAAAATTAGGCAATTTTTATTAGTACCTACATCATAGCAGAAAGAATTGGACACTACCCTTCAATATGAAACACATCATTCTTGAGTTCTCTCATTGAACAAAGTCTAGATTTTTTTGTAATCATCCAAATATGTTGTAAACTCGTTGCTTGATTATTGGATATTGTGAGTAATATCAATATCTCAACAATCAACCCATTTCAACTGATTACAAATTGTGCTTCATATCAATATTGTAATTGATTGAATAAGCTTCTTTGATTAAAGAGGTGCGTAATATCCAATTTACTCAAACATTCATATCCCTTTTATATATTTGTCTTGAAAAAACTCAAAAACACCATGACAATCAATTCTTCATTTCATGTACAACATAAAACACCAAAAAGATCAATTCATTTTATTTGCTTTGTGACAACAGAAGTGCCTTTATGCTGATCCCAGGATCTGGGCACATACTAAGAAGAAGTGCAAACATGATATCTGTTATTGTTATGTTTTATTGGATGTCTAGAAGTAGGAAGGAAGAATCAGTTAGTAGGATGTTAGTAAAATTTATTTTTTGTCAGTTGGGTGTCATGGTTAAGAAGTAACAGCATGACTGCACATGTCCTTTTTTTCTGTCATGTTCCTGTTGTAGTGCGGTTTATGTGTCGTTATCATGTAAGTAGTTAACATGTGTGATATGTCTCTCTTGAAGCATTAATGAAATGGTTATATTGTTTGCTAAGATTCGATTCCAATTCCAATAGAGTCCTTCAGTTCTCTCTTAATGAGCCCAAAACTCCAATCCTAAAATAGGTAAACTAGATACAAAATCAAGAAGAAACTAGTATAAAACTTACTCAAGATTTCACCATAGTCGGCCAAGAACTCATTTACAGGTCCTGTCCTATACCCTAGCAATGATTGGAGGCCTTTGTGTCCATGTATCTAGAGGATCAAGGGCATGACCTTGAGTAAGAACATGAGAAAGCCACCTTTAATGAGCATCAACAAGAGATGTCACAACAATTGGAAATTCTACGAAGAAACTTGACACTTAGCGGTTTAAGAACTTGACAAATCAGTATTTGAGGATAAAGATTAATTGGAAGGAAGTGATGCTTGAGGAAGAGGAAATCCAAGGAGGAACTCATTGCAATTATCTGGAAGCTGGAAACCTGGTTCCTAGATTCTCTAAAATAGATTTTCCATGCCATGATGGTTCTTAAAGTGCTGGAAAATAGATGTAATAAGCTATTTCTGCTGGTGGGAGTAGACAAAGTTGGGAGGAATCACAAGCTGTGGAGGAGAAAGATAGAACTTGAGATGCATCTTTGGAAACAATAACCTTTGCTGCAATACCCATCATAAGCACTTATCGTGTGCTTCCCAGAGGGGAGTAATGTTACATACCAAGAGCAAGTGCAAACATGACCTCCTGTTAGTTTTATACTTTTTAGATATCTAGAAGTAGGCATGACGTGTCAGTCACTAGGATGTTCGTAAAATATCGTCATATGTTATTTTAATTCCTTCTATTAATGTCATTTTAGCAGCATAGTTAGGATAGTTATAGCACAATTGCACATCTTCTATTTTTTGGTCACTTTCCTGTTTTAGTGAGTGTATGGGTAGCTATTATCATGGGGCTAGTGTTGGTTAGAAGAGAGATGATCAGATTTACTTTTCTATAGGAGAAGTATATTACCAGATCAATGAATAAAACAACAAAATCTACTTACCCACCCAAGTTTAGTGATGCGCTATCTCCGGAACCAAGTTCACGCTTGTTTTATTTGATGATCCGACTGCATCAGGTTCTTGTCAAATCCCAGTTTATATTGTAGATCAAAACTCTCTTCAGATTATAAAACAGAAGTTGAATGGTGTAAATTATAGAGTGCGGCTCCAATTGATGAGGCTTGTGATTAGACAAAGAGAGAAGCTCAGCTATTTGACTGGCGTGATTCAATCCCCACCATCCACAAATGAAAACTATAGAATTACAGCATGGCTTAAATCCATGGAGCATTTTACAGGGAGGACATACCTGCTTTTGAAACTGCCAAGGCATCTTAGACTCAAATCCAAGAGATCGAAGTACTTCGTTGGAATATAAGTTGCACAAAGCAAGAATATATATATATGTATATATATTTTTAAGTCTCTCATAGGATACACATTCTTGACTCGCTAGAAGAAATGGAGATATTAAATGCAAACCCACTAGCATACAGTTGCAATTGAATTAGGAGGCATCAGTGAGATAGAACGAGTTTTCTATAGAGATTGGTATTAATTGCATACTCCAGTATTATGTTCTACTAAACTGGGCATGCTCTAACGATGCTCCATTTGGATGCAGTGAATCAGATCTTGAAGTACTTAAGGGGATGCAAAGTAGAGGGTTGTTATTAAAGAAGGTGATAGTGGAGATATTGAAGGACTTTTAGATGCAGACTTGGTCGGCAATATATTAGATTGTAAGTTATTGAAGGAAAGGAAGGGGTAATTTGGTGATATATCCTGAAAAGTTAACATGCCATAGATGTCTAGAGAAAGAAAATCCTCTCCTTTCTTTCTAGATTTTCTCTTCCCTTCTTACTCCCTCTGGAAAACCACTTTTTCCAGAGTCTCAAACCTAAACACTCTCATTCCTTCCCTTAGCCTTTTGTTTTGTTTTGTTCTTTTAAGTTTTGTTGCATCATAGTGTTTTAGTTGCTTGTGTTTTTAGCATTATGGTGTTCCTTAATCCTTCATTTGTGTAGGGTTTTGTTTGTTTTGTTTTGGCTAGGGTCTTAGTCACTGGAGTTGCTTTGAGCTTGTTTTGTTGTTGTGGTGTAACATGAAGACTTCTGTCTAAAGGAACAAGAAGCTTTCAGTTCCTAAACTCTCGGCTAGATATCTTCTAGCTTCCTGCTTTGTTTCTCACAGCAAGAAAAGTAAGCCTAAGCTTACTTGTTCACCCCCCTCTGATGGTTTGTCCTCTAACAACAAGGGCACCTTGGTAGTTTTTGGTAAAGATGAAGTGGTTTTGGCACCTAAAGTTGTGAAGGAGTCATTAAAGTGTGTAGGGTCCAAGGATCCTATCATGTTAGGTGCTAAAAAGTCGGCTAGAAAAGGGGAAAAAAACCCTAAAAGAGTTGCCATTTGTGGTTCCCACCCCCCACCCCTAAGGGCCTACCAACCCGCCCTACAAACCAAAAATATAGTGGACCTCTAGCCTTTTCGAGTGAAAGTAACTCCCTTAGTGATGGGACTTTAGATGAGATGACAAAAGTAGTTGAAAAAGTGGAGAAGAGTGGTATTCCGATTGCTTAAAGCCATTCTATCCCTTGCATCTGCCCCGCCTCGTCCTTTGCTGAAGTGGCAACCCTTTCTTAAGATCTTGCTCCTTGTTCTAAGGTAAAGTTAGCGCTTTGTTATTTCCCCCCTTGCTACAAAAGGAGGAAAGGTTGTGGTGAAGTCTCCTAGAACCGTTTCAGAGATGGGAGAAAAGGTTTGGAGGAACACTCAAGTTAGTTATTTTTTGGTTAGAAACTTAGCTTTCCCTCTTGTTCAAAATATAGGCACAGCGTCATGGAGCAAGGACGGCTTATTGGAGGTCCTTACTAACGGCTGTGGTTACTACTTTTTTAAGCTTATTGATGAGTCCTTGCTGAATGTGCTCCAATAGCGATGGATGTTTGCAAGTCAATTGTTCATTCTTGAGAGATTACGCTATCTAGAGTCTGGCCCAAGAAAATGCCAATTTGGGTGAAACTATGGGACATTCCTAAGAAATTCTTACATCTTGAAGGGGTTGGATATGTTGCCAGTGCTATTGGGAGACCCCTTCAGGTGGATGTAGTCGCAACAACAAATTAAAGAGTTAAATGTTCTTGGGCTTGATGGTGATGGAATCAGATGGGGGAGTTTTTAAATGATTTTAAGATAGATTGTGCATATGGGTTGAGGAACAAAGTGGATGTTAAGTATCAATTTCTTCCACCAAGGTGTACAAGGTGCAAGGTCTTTAGGTATAGTAATTGTAGATGCCCTATTATAGAGTGCTTAGAGATAGAAGTCTCTCAAGAGGTGGTTGGAGCTGATGATGGTTTTCTGGCTGTTCATTCACCTAAATCAGTTGGTAGCATCAATTTCACGGCTTGCCCTCAAGGTATTGTTTTGGATAAAAAGCAGCATGAGTCTCCAAAGCCAAAAACACCAGTTACTCCTAACAAAGGGAAAGTAGTCAAGTCCACTGTCATTTCGGTGCTTATTCCCACCTCATCTAGGTTTGAGATCCTTTCTCCTGTACCTGAACACAAAGTGGAAGAACAGGAACTTTAGGTTTCAAGTCCTAACGAGGTGGATTTTGGTTGCCTAGGTGATGATTCATCATCCCTTTTGGAAGCTAGTTCTAGATCTTCGCCCTCCTACGTTTCTGATTCCCTAGGTGAAGTTGCAACTCCTGCTATGGAGCAAGAGCTCGAGAAAGAGAATAATATCTCAGTGGAACCTGCCAAAGCAACCTAGAATGAAGTTTCCAAGAGGAAGAAGAAATCGAAAAAGAGGAGGGATAGAGATAAACACAAGGGCAAGGCTGCCTCTCCTTGGTCAATTGACTTTGGCCTTTTATCTTCCTTTTTTTTTTTTTTGTATGTATCAATGATAGCAGCTTGAAATATACGAGGATTGAATAACCCTGCAACAAGTAAAGTTGCAAATAAGTTTTGTAATGAGGAAAATATTTCTTTTTTTGGGTTGCTTGAAAATAAAGTTAAAGATCACAACTTTCAGCATATTCGACATCATCTTCTCCCTCTTTGACGAGTGGAATTATTATTCACAGACCGCATTTAGGGTGCTTGGAAATTGAATGTTTGGAACATTAGTATCCTGGATTCATCTAGCCAATTTTTAGACTGCTGTTGCAGCAATCTCGTGGCAGGATTTGCCATCTGGGTTTCATTCGTTTATGCTGCCAATAATGAGCAAGGAAGAGAGGAGCTTTGGCAGGATTTGGTAAGGCTTAAAGCTGCCATTGAAGACCATTGGTTGATTATTGGAGATTTTAATGAGTGTAGAGCTATAGAAGAGAAATGTGGAGGCCTAGAAGTGGTTACGAGGAGGATGGAAAGTTTCAATAATACTTGCTATCTCTTGGAGTTAGAGGAAGCTAATACTTGTGGACTGCATTTCACTTGGTCAAATAGGAATAGTTCCAAGCCGATATTGAGATGCCTTGATCGTGGTTTAGTGAATCAACAGTAGATGAGCTCTTTTCAAAACTCAAAGACTCGGATTCTCAACATGAGCATCTCCAACCATAGCCCCTTGGTGATGAATCTCTTGCTGAACTCTCTTCAAGGAAAAGATTGTTTTTCAAGTATTTAATTTTTGGAAACAACACCCATCTTTTCTGCAAACAGTAAAGGCTGCTTGGCATGTGGATTTTGAGGGGATTGCTATGCTTAAATTATATAAGAAGCTAAAGCATCTCAAAGAGCACCTAAGTGGTTTGAATTCAGTCCATTTTTCTAATATTTTGGACCAAGTAAAGTATGCCAAAGTGGTGCTGGATGGGATTCAGGAGGCAAACAGAACGTACCCATGGGCTGCATATTGGGAGTTTGAGAGTGCTCATTATGCTAATTTCTATTTCTTAAATGCTTTGGAGAAATCCTTCCTAAGGCAGAAAGCCCGAGCAAATAAAATAAAGTGGGAGATCGAAACAAGAAGCATTTTTTTAATATCTTGAAGTAGCACCAGTATAAAAATAGTTTTGCATCTTTAGTTGATGAGCAAGGTGTCAGGGTGCACTCCTTGGAAAATATTAAGTCTTTAGCAGTTAGTTATTTCCAAAACCTTCTTGTGGATTCTTCTCCAAGTAATAAGCTCACCTCTCTAAATCTTAGATGCATTTCATGTGAAGATCAAAGTTTTTTGGTGCATCCAGTCACTAATGAAGAAATAAAATCCACTCTTTGGTCTCTAGCTAAAGATAAAGCCCCTTAAGGATCTTTTTGCTTCGGGAAGGATGTTAAGAGGTCAATTCCACTTATTTCTCTTTGGTCCCTAAGAAAGAAAACCCCTCATCTTTTGCAGATTACAGGCTTATTGCTTGTTGCAACTCGGTGTACAAATACATCTCCAAAATTCTTGCTGAACACTTGAAGATTGTCTTGCCCTACTTGATTAGTGAAAGAACAAATGGCTTTTATTAAAGGAAAGAGAATAGTGGATAACATCCTAGTTGCTCAGGAGCCTCTAAAAGGATACCACAATAATAGTAAGAGAGCAAGATGTATTATTAAATTGGATCCAATGAAGGTCTATGACAATGTGAAGTGGAGTTTCTTGGAACATCTATTAGAAGTGTATGATTTTCTAAGCCAATTTATTTAGTGGATTGTGGCTTGTGTAACTACTGTAATGTTCTCCATTAATATAAATGGGGAACTTACAATTTATTTCTTGGCTTCAAAGGATTGAGGCAAGGCAACCTACTATTCCCCTACCTTTTTGTAATGGCTATGGAGGTTTTTATTAGCATTATGAAGGAGAAAGGGAAGATTATTGGAGATGTAAAAAGGTTAAACTAAATCACTTATGTTTGGCAGATGATGTGACGATCTTTGCAAAGGGTGATACAAGGATGATGGAGCTTATTAAAGAAGGATTGAATGAATTCCACTTTCTCTTGAGCTTATAGACAAAGCCACAAAAGAGTAACATATTCTTCAATAGGGTTAGTACACATTTTGAGAGGCGCATTGTTGAGTTGTTGGAGTTTGTGGTGAACTCTTCCTATAAAATATTTGGGCTTGCTCTATCTTCAACTAATATTTCCAAGAATGATTGTGTTGACCTAGTGAAGAAGTTTTCAAATAAAATAAACCATTGGATAAGTAAGTTCCTATCTTATGCCAATAGATTGCAACTCCTTAAGAGTATTCTCATATCGCTCTAAGTATACCAGTCCATGATATTCATCCTTCAAAGTAATGTTCTTTCCCTCTTAGAATCTAAAGATGGAAAAAGAGTTTTTTGGGAACGGAAATGAAGAATCAAGGGCCAAAGCTAGGGTAAAATGAAAAGATGTGTGCAAACCCAAAGAAGAGGCGGGTTTGGGAGCAATTGATATTAGGTTATGAAACAAAGTTGCTCAATTGAAACGAAACATAAATGGTTGTTATGCATGGATGAAGATGTTTCTCTTTGGGACAGTTGGATTAAAAAGGAACCTTTTAAGAGGGAAAAACTTCTAGGTTATCGAAATTCCAAATGACCCTTCGTAGTCTTAGAGGAAGATCCTTCAAAGTATGCCTTTAGCAAGACAACTTTGAAACCGGAAAATTGGAAATGGAAACTCAAATTGTTTTGGTACAATGATTGGTACTACTCATTAAATGGTTGGGTAATCATGTGAGCATCACTTTGGGATACCCTAAGGAAACTAAGTTGGAGAGCTTCATTGAAGGAAATGATTGGTCTTGCCCAAATGGGGATAGATGGTCTACATCAATAAGGAACTTGGGATCCTTGAAGTCAAAAGCAACAAGGTCAAATAGGATGATTTGGAGAGAAAGGGGTACCTGTAAGTTATCCATCAAATCAGCTTATGGTATATCTAGGTTTGAGGATCGTATGTTGAGATGGTACCCATTGGTATGGCATAAAGGTATGATCCCTAGACATGCAATGATCTATGGATGGCTATGCAAAACAAGTCTCTTCACCCTAGATAAGTTGGCTGCTTGTGGAGTAACAAATGTAAACAAGTGTTTACTCTGCCAAAATGGAATGGAAACGCATGATCATCTTTTTTTTTTAATGCCCCTATTCAAAGCAGCGGTAGAAGCTCATCAAGAATGCTGCTGGGTGGAAGTTGAATAGAGCAACACCTTCTACAGCCACCTCATTTGGGGATATTTCGAGTTTAGATGACTTAAAGCTATTGAATGGTTTATGGAGGAAAATTTTTCAGCAGGATCTTATTAGCTTTGGAAGGAGAGGAATAAGAGGAAGATGGAATCTTTAGCAACTCCTATAGATATTCTCCTTAGATCAGTTTATTGTTGTTGTTTTCATTAATATTTTCAAGCACTTAGTGTTGTATCGCCATTTAATCAAGCTAAGTGTCATTTTGATGTTCTAGATATTTAGCTCAATTTTAGAGGTATTTAGCATGCTCTTTTATACACATCTTATCTACAATTGTTGAATGAAATTTTCTCACCTTCCCTTTCCCTCGCCAACCCCACCCCCCACCCCAACACCCTCCCCAAACCACCCAAAAAAAAAAAAAAATGGTGACATGGAGAAGGAAGAAGTGGTTGCTGTAGCTAGGAGCAATATTGAAGCTAACATTAAAGCTTTAGCTTAGGTTATTTTTGAAGTAATGTGGCTCCAAAATGTTAATGGCAGGTCTGAAGTTCACTACACTAAGTGCTACATATGTCCATGGTAACAACCATTTGCATTGTAAAGATTCCTATCCAACATGATTGTTTAAAGCATGTCAGGATCAATCCTTACTTAGAGAAAATTGACTTAGCTTGATCTGTATTCCTGCTTGAGAGCAAGAAGCTAACATTTTTTTTGGGTAAGATGAGAAAATTCATTTCATAATCAATTTGTACAAAAAGAGTACATTAGATACTTATAAAATCGATCAAAGTTTTTGTATCATCAAAAAGGATATTAAGCTCGATTAAATGGCTATAAATAGCTCTAAAGTGCTCATCAAATACAAAATTAATATGAAACTAGCTAAAAAGGTTGTAGACGATGGACATAAGAGTCCTCAACTTTTCTGGTGTCACAAAATCTACAAAAGTTCCAGCTTCGGAGGTTTTAGCTAGCATCCATCCACTGACACTTTCTATACTATTCCATAGTTGTTTTGTGAAAAGGCATCCCAAAAAAAGGGGATCGAGAGATTCTTCCTCCCTTTGTCACAACCAACATCAATTAACCTCAACCATACCTAAAGCTGTTAATTTGTCTATTGTCTACAACCTTTGCTATACTACCATCTAAAGGATATAGGAGTTTCTAGGCAAGATTTCTTTGTACCACACAAGTGAGTACCATATAACCTTAAGCTTTTTCCTTGTAGATAGGAAGTAGGCTGTTTTAATGGACAAATTTTTCTTCTCTCCTGTTCTCCGTACTATTTTATCCTTTTCTTCTTCATTTGGCTTCAAGGTTCCAAGGGAGCTAGTGACCACTAACCATCTCTCTCCAATTGCCAAACCCAATCATTTTCTTTAATGAAGTTCCCCAATAGCACTTCTTTAGGAAAACCTAAGTGCATTTGAGAAGCCATCCAATCTATAAGCGCCCTTACACATGCCAATCATCAAACCAAAATGATATAAGCTTACCATTTCCAGAGTTTAGCCAATGGTCTTGATTGAAGAATTTTCCTCTAGGCCATGACAATCACTTGGGATGTTTATACTCCAAAAACTTCTACCCCTCAATAATTCTTTCTTTACCCAACTTGGCCATAGAGTAGTTCCTTCGTTTAGGCAAAGTGTCTAAATATGTTTTAGTTATGCTACTCTATTCCATAGCTTGATGTCAATAACTCCTAAGCCTCCCCCTATCTTAGGCTTACATATGTCCTTCCATTTCACCTTAGCCTTAGCTCTTGATTCATTATTATCATTCCATGAAAACCTCTTCAGCTTGATTTCAATAAAATTAAGAATGTTGTTGAGTAATATAAAAAGAGTTGAACAATATACCTAAAGAGAGAATAAGACACTAGGCGCCTTGCATAAGATAGAGATTTAACTGTCTAGTGATTGATTCTTGTAATGAATTTATCCACTAGCGTCATGTAATCATTTTTTGAAAAACTTGTGGACGATAGTGAAACTCCTAACTATTTCATAGGGAAAGTACTCAATTCAAAACCCAATAAGTCTTTAATCTGTTTTTTCATACTAAGATTCACCTTACTTAAGAAGATGTGGCTTTTCTGAGGATTAGTATTTAGCCCTGAAAACTTATGAAAAATATGTAGTTCCTCCTTTATGAGCTCTATGGATCGAAGGTCTCCTTTCGCAAAAAGCAACACGTCATTTGCAAAACATAAGTTGTTCAATTTTTCTTTCTTACACCTCTAATGGAATTTAAAATCCTCTTACTCACCCTTCTCTCACATGATGGATGTAAAGATTTCTATAGTTAAAACAATCAAGTAAGGAGAAAGAGGATGTCCTTGGCATAATCCTTTAGAAGCTGGGAAATACCCAATAAGCTCACTATTTATATTAATAGAGAACATGGCGGTTGTCACACGACATGACCCAATTGATGAACTGAGATGGGAAATCAAATATCCTTAGGATATGATGGAGGAAACTCGATTTGACATTATCATAAGCCTTCAACAAGTCTACCTTTATAGCACATTTTAGTCCCTTATCATTAGGATAGCCTTTGAGTAATTTATGTGCAACAAAATTGTTGTCTACAATTCTTCTTTATTAACACTGTTTGCTCCTTACTAAAGAGCTAAGAACAGTTTTCAACCTTTCAACCAAAATTTTAGAGATGCGCTTATACAAGTTGTTACAACATGCAATAGGTCTAAAATTTGTAAAGGAGGAAAGGTTGTCCTTTTTAGGGATCAAGGAGAGAGAAGTAGAGTTTAAGTTCTCTTAGCATCCTACCGGATGCTAAGAAATTTTTCATAGCCACATAGATATTTTCTCCCATGACATCCCAAGAATCACAAAAACAATTCACACCATATCCATCTGAACCTAAGGCTTTATCTCTAGCCAAGGACCATATAGCGTGTGTAATTTCCTCATTTGTTATTAGTCTAACAAATACATCCCGAGCTTCAACTGTAATGCAACCAAGATGTAAACTGTTAAGTTCACTAAAGTCTTTAAGATCTAAGGAAGAATCTATCATTATGTTTTAGAAGTAACACAACTAGTGATTTGATACGCTCAATGGAGTACTTAGGTACCCTAATCATCCAAAATAGATGCGGAGCTGTTCTTGTACTGCCTTTGCTTCAAAGAGTTGAAGAAGAACTTGTTTCTATAGCTCAATTTTAACCATGTAGCTATAGCTTTTTGCCTTGAGAAAAATTTCTCTAAGGCACTCTAGTGGTAAAAGTCAAAATAAAGCAATTTCTCTTGTTGCTAATCTGTAGAAATAGGATCAGTTTTGTTTAGATTTTGTATTCTTTTAAGATCTTGTTTTGCCCTTTTAACATGTTGAGGGAGATTGGAGGAATTGTTAATATTTAAGTTCTTCAACATTTTGAGTCTCTTGCATACACTAAACCTGGCTGTCCTTTCAACTCTAGTTTGCCATACTTCTACAATATGGATAAAAGAAGGATGCCTTTGCCAAAAATCAAAATATTTGAAAAATGATTTTCTCTTTACATTAGCATGCCAAGCTAAATCCATCACAAGAGAGCTATGATTAGAAATACTTAGATTACACACATATTTTTGAGTATTGGAAAGAGACCAACCAATGATTGTTTATTAATCCATGATCTAATGGACGCAAAATAGGATAGGAATCATTTTGGTTGGACCAAGTATATAAAGGCCCCATGATAGTAGCTTCTTCTACTTCCAAGAGGAAACAAGTGTTATTAAAGCTTTCCATAACCTTGGAAGTCGCCTCTATTCCTCCAAATTTCTCTTCCACCAATCTATACTCGTTGAAATCCACCATGATGAGCCAAGGAGCATCCATTGAAGCTTTCAGAATTAACAAATCCCTCCACAAGCTTACCCTTCCTATTATTCAAAGCATAGACAAAAGTGATAAGAATTGTAAAACCTTCTACAAGGTTGCTACAAGAGCAATGTAAAAATTGATTTGAGAAATCTAAAATTTGTATATCCCAAACATTAGGCTTCTAAGCAGCCCAAATATGTTTAGAACATTTGGAATCTACATTCTGTCTTAGCAACCACCTTCATCTAATTCTTCCAAAATTCTGCTCATTAACTTTAGTTTCCAATAACCCCAAAGAGAAACGCTATCCTCACTATAAAATTTGTTAACTTCCCTACTTTTTATTGGATCATTCAATGCACCTATATTTCATGTAGCTATCATAATTATTTACAAAACATTTAAGGGTACCGCACTAGATCAACACAAAGGAGAAGTGGCATTCTCACCATTGTTCTTATCTTTATCCCTCTTCGTCTTTGCTTTCTTCTTCCTTTTTGGAGCTTCAGTCCAATGTTCATCATGGTTCAGCTGTGGGCTTTGAGAGGTAATCACCAGATCAACTATCTCTATAGAAACTGATGACTCCTCTATAGAATTTGGAACAAAGGAAGAGGAACTTGAACCTTCTGCAGAGAGAGACAGGATTTTGTCATGATAGAAAGTACCAGCATCTTCCTTTGAACTGTCCTTGAACAATTCCTGTTCTGGTGATTCTAAAGTGGAATCTGAATTGAGAGTAGCAAATTTTGAGGAGGTTGGGACCGGCTCTAAAATAACTGTTGACTTAATAGCCTTTCCTTTGCCAAATGTGTCTGGCACTTTTGGTTTGGTCAATCCAGTCACTTCCTTCTCTATCACAATACCTTATTGTCTAGGCTTGGAAGAAGGCATTTGTTGGTCATGTAGGACACTTGGCCTTCTCTTTTCCACTAGCAATCTAGAGAACTCACAATTTCTTGACATTCCAAGATAGGACATCTAACATCATTATGTCCAAACACCTTACAATGCACACATCTGGGAGGAAGAACATTGTACTCCACATCCACTGTCTTGATCCATCCAAACATTCAATCTCAAATGATTTAATGAAGTCCCTATCAACTTCCATTTCCACCAACACATGAGCATATCTTGCTATCTTGTTCTTTGCAGTCACTATATCAACTTATAACAGTTTTCCAATAGCACTAACTGCATATCTCACCCTCTCATTATGCAAAAATTCCATTGGGATAACCCAAAGTTTCACCCAAATAGGCATCTTTTTCGGCCAAACACAAGATAAAGACGTACCAATTCTCCACCATTCAAGGACTAAAAGCTGTCCAGCAAAATACCAAAGCTGTTGAAGAATGTTTCGAAGCGAGTCTTCATCTACAAACTTAAAGAAATAATAACCATGATCATTGATTAGAACTCCAATAATCCGTCTGCTCTAAGAAGATAATGTGATTTTTTGTACCACAGGAAAACCAAGATTGCACCTGAAAAATAACCAACAAGTGTGTTTCTCCAAATTTTCTCTCCCACCTCCGAAACTGATCCAGGGGGTTTTACAACAATTCTACCACCTTCACGCGTAGGAGGAAAATAGGAAAAAGCTACATTGATTTATGTGAGTCAACAGAAGCACTAGAGTTTCCAACTGTCTTAGCATAAGAGGGAGCAGGAGTGGTTTTTGGAGAAGGGTGGTTTTCCAAAACCGCTTTACTGCCCAACTTTGATTGGTTTTTCACGTCAACTATTATTCTGGACATGGCCAATAAAATATCTTTACTAAGAGAGTTCTGACTTTCACAAGGGAGGGAAACTTCTCTATTGTGCTCTTGGTTCATAGGTTCAATAGCTACACCAGAAAAGGAAACTTTTTTAAGACGCTTTGTGTTTTTCTAAGGATGCTTTTCAGAAGGCTGCTAAACTGCATTCTTGGACCCCACACTGGCTAGCACATTATTTGAATGAATAGGTGTCAAAACAGCCTCTGTTTCTCCAGAAATCACCTTCCTAGAAGATGACTCCTCTGGATATGAAGGAACAGCAAGTTTCTTCTTGTTCTTGTTGTTGAGACTGGACCCCTTGACTAAGCAGGACTTGATAGATAGCTCAGGGACTACTAGCTTCTTGTTTCTCCTTGTGAGGGTCCTCATGGCAGAGAGAAGCAAAAAGACACCTCAAAACCAGGTGCAAAAAGGACAAGGCCACACTAACACACTTGGACAGCGGCCAAGGCCTAAGTCCCAACTCGGACTACTTGTTCCAACCAGAAACCCAAACACAACTGGAGAAACACCCCAAAACCAGTCGCAACTGGAGAAGGCCTCACTACCACACTTGGACAGTAGTCAAAACGCCAAAACCCTAATTCGAACCATTTGGTTCCGACCAGAATACTAAACACACTACCGAAAAAACTACGTCCAGCACCAAAACCAGAACAAAACAGGACGGGAAGGCTAACAGACTGGAAGAAACTAAGATGGTAAAAACAAACTCGGCTAAGAAAGGAAGAAAGGTTAAAAAGCTCTAGAAAAAGTGGTTTTCTAGAGAGGGTTAAGGAAGGGGGGGAGAAGAAGGAAGGTCTAGAGAGAGGGCAGAGGATTCTCTCTCTAGACATTTTTTAAGGTACAGACATGAAATTACTAAAAAAAAGGTACAGACATGAAATTACTAAAAAAAGAAGCTGACATTTTAACCAAATCTTGGTCTAAATTAGATATGATCAGATTTGGTAAAGTAGGTAGATGTAGATTTTATTCAAAATCATAGGAGAAGAATGAAGATTTAATTGTATATCTCTCTGAACATAGTCATAGTTATCTGATTTTATGTACTTGTGTATATATTCTCAGTTCAATGAATAAAGTCACCTGACAAATTATTCCCATAAACCTTCTTCAGGTAGTTATAATGTGTACTGTAAATGTGTGTTGAAGTATTAATGAAATTGTTGTGTTGTTTCCTCATAAAAATTAGTTCCAGTTTGAGTATAAAAATCTTGGGTTCTCATTTAATGAGCCCAAAACACTAAGAACAAAATGAGTAAACTAGGTAGAATATCAAGGAAGAAGAAATAAGTAGGAAACTTCTTTCCAGCCAAGAACTCAGCATATGATTTTCGATCACCAACTAAGTTCCCTACTGCTGTTATTTCACATCAAACTTCTTAGTTGACTCTTCTTTTCTAACTTCATTTCCTTTATAGCCTCAGAAAATATTTATAAAGTTCTTTGAGCTTTGTATACTTGCTCTTCATAGCACTTACAATTGTCCATTCAGCTGTGGTACCTGAGCGAAAGTCAAGTGGATATTTGCTTATTGGAACAAGTGGTGGACTTAACCAGCAGAGAACAGGAGTAAGTGTCCATATGCTGATGCAATTGCCCATGATTGATTTATTTTATTTTGTTATGGTATAATATGAAGCTTTTTAAATTCAAATTCAAATCCAATTGACATAAAGCCTAAATTTATGGAGCAGAACGAATTTATGTATGTGGAAATAATTTGTGGAACAATTGCATAGGAGCTAAATGTTCATGCAAGCATTCAAACTCATACGTCACAACCACCCATTCAAATGCCATAAGTTTAAGCTTATAGATCAATATGAAATTCTATGTTATATTCTCTAATAAAGCATAGCTGCAGTCTTGCATCAAGTAATATACACCAAAAGTGTAGAATCTCATCTTGTCTCTTGGGGAAATATCTGGTTCTTTATCTAGTACTTGAATTACATGATAATTTATGTCCAGGCATTTCTCAACTAATTCATCATATCAAACTTTCATATTTATTGGTTACAAGCCCTCTGCATGTTTGCACTTAGCATTGACATTTGCCATGTTTCCAAGTAGAACGCTCTATCTGGCACATAAACCCATGAAACAATAGCTTGAGCAAACTTACAAATAACTAATATGAGAGTCTAGTGGTTATCATCTAGTCTATCTCAACCAAATATCCATGTTGAAATGGTCATCTGACCTTACTCTCAGTAATTGATCGTGCCTAGAGTATTAGTAGATTGCAACTTGCAACTTGATGCCTTTTGTGGTTTGAAAATGTAAAGTTTGAAGTGTGGGATTATCAATAACCTGCAAGGTTTAGATACCTAGTTACGGAGTTGTATACATGTGAACTTGATTGATTTTTGCAAAAAGATCCAATGAGGTACTTAGTGCATTGCTTCATACTTAAGCTCTCATTTTGGGTGAAGATGCGGGCTTTGTATCCTAATGAAGAAATCTCATATTCAGATCACTGATGCTGTTGTTGTTGCACGGATCCTTAATGCCACTCTGGTCATTCCTGAGTTGGATCATCATTCATTCTGGAAGGATGACAGGTAGTTTATATATGCTGAAGCAGTGATTGCCTTAAGCTTGAGTCTAGTTGAGGAAAAATTATTTTCTAAAGGTTCTTCTTCTATATGCAGTGATTTCGTGAACATCTTTGATGTTGACTGGTTTATTTCTTATCTTGCAAAAGACGTAACTATTGTCAAAAGAGTTCCTGATAAGTTTATGCGGTCCATGGAGAAACCACCTTATACCATGCGCGTTCCAAGGAAGTCTGAACCTGAATATTACATTGATCAAGTGCTTCCAATACTGTTGAGGAGAAGTGTAAGTAAAACTTGCTTACTCATTGAATGCTTAAGGATGCCATTTCTGTAGAAATACCACCCATTTTTTCTCTTGTAATCTGTGCTTACTAACCAGACAGTTGGAATCAGCTGCTCTTGATCTTACGTAACTTTGTAAATCTTTTCTTTTGCAAGCTCTATAAATTCAATGCTTTGCCTTGTGATGGTTTTTCATATATGCAAATGCAAAAATCTTAAAAATGAAACGTGAGAGACAAGGTTGTCAAACTCGCTAGATCTGTAGAAACGAAATGTAAAATGAAAACATAAGTTTCTATAATCAATATAAAATAGCTTTCAAAAAAGTATAGATATGCTTATAGAGAAAACTATTTTTTTTCTATTATTTTATTTTTAAAAAGTGATAAATTGAAAAAAACTAAATATTTCAACTCATTTTGAGACTTAAAGATATAATTTTCTTTATAAACTTTTCTACTTAAGCTAGAAACTGAATAAAGGTTACGAATATTGAACAAGAAAGTAAAAGAGGGAGAAACGAGAAAAAATTGGAACATGATAGAAAAGATAATTTATTGTCTTAATAGACAATAGGTTAGTAGAAATCTAGTTGTAATTTTTTATTTTTGGTCCATTCAATTAAGATATGTGGAATTGATAAACTCGGTTAAAAACATAAGTTTTTACGAGTTTAAATTTCTAAAATCGGTTAAAAATGTAAATTTCTATGTAAAAATGATTTTATAGATAAATTAACTCAGGAAAGTCTTTTAAAATCATAAACCCGTAGAATCGTATGGATAAAATTACAATTTTGACAATTATAGTAAAAGAGACTAAAATTTTGGTTTTTTTCACAGGTAGTCCAGCTAACCAAATTTGATTATCGACTTGCAATTAACCTTGACGAAGAGTTGCAGAAGCTGCGTTGCCGAGTTAACTACCATGCTTTAAGGTTTACTAAGCCAATTCATGAACTTGGTCAAAAACTCGTTACGAGTATGAGAAGCATGGCTCCACGCTATATTGCAGTGCACCTGAGGTACAGCCTAATGCTTTCCAGAGATTACATCTACGAAATTTATTTGGCATATTTCTTCATTCAATATATCACTTATCGCATTCAATATATAGGGACTGCTAACCTTTTAAAAGCTGTCGTGTTTTGGAATCCTGGAATAGTGTTGGCATCGCTTGGAGTAAAATAACATTACTTTCAAAGAAAATTAGAGGTGGAAAAGATAATTGCATAATTACTTCCCCACTGATGCTGGTAAATCAAAATTCCTCTTTCATTTACCAAAGCTGAAACTAGTCTCATTGTCCATTCCAACAACAAAGTTGGCTAATGTCAGTTGCAAAGAAAATTTTAATGTGCTTTAATCAACTTTAGAATTCTAGAATACCTGGTGTTAGTTTCTCTTTTCTGCTACTTAAAACTGGTCATACGAATATAATGAGCCCTTGTATCCATTAAATTTATCTTTCTTTGCATTTTCTTAACAGTTTTCTTGATGAGTACCCAAGAGTCCTGTAGGTTTGCTTGATGACGAAGAGCAAAGTTTCCAAAACAATCATTACATGTTTCATGAGTAAAGCAAGCAGATTGAAAGTGTGAAGTTTCATTTTATAGTGTGTTAAAGAAGTGCATGGAGGGAAATTGCTAATAAAATCCTGTCTCAATAGTATTTTGTCGTTTTCATCTCTAGTTTTTTGTTTTTTGTCCAATGCTTCTGGGATTGCTTGATCCTGGTTTATACTTTTGATTATGATTTTAAATCCATTTGGGATGTAAGCATAATGCTCTTGAAAGACAGACAAATGTCTGGGTTTGAAAAGTATCCTTGGGTTAACTCGTTCAAGCTAACAGTGTGAATTTGGCAGATTCGAACCGGATATGCTAGCATTTTCTGGATGTTATTTTGGGGGTGGTGATAAGGAAAGATATGAGCTGGGTGAAATAAGGAAACGTTGGATGACATTACCTGTAAGATATTTTCCACCGTCAGTTTCTTCTTATGTACTTTCATCCTGTTGCACAATGATCCAATCCTTTCTCTGCAGCCTCATTTTGAGTCAAACTTTCTATATCCTTGTATACGTTTTCCATTGCTCCAATGTAGAGTAAGTTAGATAGCGGATTCTTTTTTCTTTTTTTTTTTTTTTCCTTTTCCTTTGCCCAAAAAGTTTATTTTAGAATCACAATATTGGTTACTTGTAGATATTAATGCATCATGTGCTTCTATGGAGATTAATTCTCACGTCCTAGTCCTGATTAAATAGGATCTGAGCCCTGATGAAGAGAGAAGGCGAGGGAAGTGCCCACTTACGCCTTATGAGGTGGGTCTGATGCTGAGGGCTTTTGGGTTTAAGAATGATACCTACATTTATGTCGCATCTGGAGAAATTTATGGTGGAGAAGAAACTTTGCAACCTCTAAGGGACCTCTTCCCGAACTTCTACACGAAGGAGATGCTTGCTAATGAAGAATTAAAATCATTTCTACCCTTCTCTTCCAGGCTTGCTGCAATTGACCATATCGTCTGTGATGAAAGTGATGTTTTCGTAACCAATAACAATGGAAATATGGCCAAAATCCTTGCAGGTCGAAGGTCAGTAATCAAATTTTAACTTTTGTTAGATGTCTTATGAATTGTCGTAGGGCAATCGTGATATGGAGCAAACACTAAGAGGCCAATATCTTTGTCAGCACGAGCAAATTATATGATTTATTTATCATGTCACGGTAATATATATATATATATATATATATATATAGGACAAAATACTGCCTCTTTATTGGTATCACTCAATTTTTGTTTTATCGCTCGCGTGAAATGTTTATAAAAACTCGTGCTTGAATGCTGAAGCAAGATTTTTGGCATCAGTCTTTATTTAATTGGCCCTTATTTTCTTCCAGAAACCTTTTTCCTTTTGCCTAATGTTAAATTGAATTTCAGCTATTTCATTGTTATGTGATGATCTAACTCTATAAAGTATGTAATTAAAGTTACTCTCAAGTAAGCTTGGTGTTATGGCATTGCAGGAGGTACATGGGACATAAGAGGACAATAAGACCGAATGCAAAGAAAATCAGTGCTTTATTTATGGAGAGAGAGAGAATGGATTGGGACACATTTTCAAGAAAAGTTAAGTCTGCCCAGAGAGGATTCATGGGAGAGCCTGATGAGATGAGACCAGGAAGGGGTGAATTTATCGAGTTTCCATCCCAATGTATTTGTCAGAAACCATCGAGCGACAAGGACGATGATGACAGCGAGAACAATTTAACTGACCAAGTTGCCATACACAATGAGACGATGCTAGGAAATGAAACAGAAGGTGTCGATGGATAGAGATTGTAGCATTTGAGTGGATGGCGAATTTGTATCTACTACAACACATTGTGCACTTCATTGGCGGTCGAAAAGATGAAGTCATTTGGATTTATTCTCTTAACTTTTATCTGATCAGAAGATTGTTCTGCCCTGGGCCAATTCCCGGTGCCTCTTCTCTCTTCTTAATGGCGGGCCAAATTTGTGACAAGGAGGGACCCCCGGAGCCAAACCCAGCTAAAAAACACGGTGACTAAAGCACCCAATTGGTTTACCAAAGTGTGAGTACAAGTGATGGGAGTCTGCTGATGGACAAGTGTTTATAAGTAGGCTTTGAGAGCTTATATGTGTTAAAAACAGTCTACACAGGATAAATTATTGTGTTTGGTTGGTCCACCTGTAACGTTGGTTCTCTAGCAAAAAGATGGCAGTTGGCATCGATTGACTGACGAAACTGGGGGGCAGGAGATCTTGCACCTGAATATTTTGCCTATCCTCCTTGTATTGTTTAACTTCTTCTCAAAGATAATCTATTTCTGGGCTCCTCTTCCCATCACATTCAGAAATTCAAATCAAACTTTAAAGCTCCATCTAGGAAACCTTGCTTAATCTAGTTTTCCTCAACGCCCTCTTGCTACCATTCTGTTTTTCATTTTTCAAATTTTTTGGAAGCTAAGCTCCAATTTGTTATAAGATTCCACCAGATTCGTATTGAATTTCTTGATTTTCCTAGAAACTCAAATTCAAAATATTAACTCAATCCAGGTTTTGTGGAATTCTGCTTATGAAATATTTTAAAAAATTCTCCGAAAAATATTTAAGTTTCAACCGAATAACTATCCTTTTTCGCTGCACATTTCGTTCGCACACGTTTGGCCCGAGATGAAAGAAAGGATAGGTGGAATTGCCACATGGGCATTCTTCTATGTGATCTTCCATTCCAGGAACACATTAACTGGATCAAAGCTCACTTCCGGTATAAGCTTTTGACATTCCAACAAGTACTCTGGTTCAGATTATCCAGGAAAACTGAAGCTTTACTTTCATCCAAAGGCATCTTAGCGAACACCATTATCATTTTATAAGGAACGTCGATGAACAAAAAACACCGTCAGATTTACATATTTTCCATATTAACACCCTCCCAGATGCACACATTAGATAATAATACAATAAAAAAATGTGCATAATTAATGTAGACTTAATTCTATTGCTAATGCAACAAAACAAGGCCAATGAATTTTGATCACATAATGAAACAGAGATGAAACAAAATTACAATTATTTTCACCATGCCATAAAATACACTGAAATTCCAACCCCAACACCACCCCACCCCCCCCAACCAAACAATGCTTCCTAATCCTATCTCTAAGATAAATATACCTCGACGGGATCCTCAAATGCCCAGATGCAAACTCCAACTACTCCATAGACTCCGTAACAGGAATTTCCATCATTATAATAACAGTTTAACAGCGAACACAAAAGTTGGTGCAGAAGTTCACATCCAGTCCAGCAACTAAATATTGAACGTCAATGGATCATATCATCTAATTTCATCTAAGAACTTCCATATACAACCTTCCTACGCTGACTCTTAGGACATTCCAAATCGAACTCAGAGGGACTATGAAATATAAACATCTATCCGTAGCCAGTGTCAATACTAAATCCAAGGACCTGGATTACAAATCCTAACTCTTTTGGCGTCATAAATATACACGATATAATTATGGATGTACTGCCCCATCTTGCATCCAGTCAACAGCCTTCCCTACTTGATTACCCTATCACAAAATGCGCAGACAGGCAGAAGGGAAGTCAATTTGCCATTCAAATAATAATAACTAATTAGATGATTGGTTAACTAACCTTTGTTGGAACTCCTGTTTAAACTTCTGTGGCCTCTATCATGCGATACGGATGGAATTTTTGAGACAATCAACGAGCTCTGCAATCCTTCTAGTAACTGCAAAAAACAGAATGACACAAAATTTCAATTAAGTCAGGGCAGAAGGTACAATGGCGATGCGTACAATCACCAGCGAGGTTATGATAAGACAACAGGACTTGGACCCAGCAAACGTTAATGCACTATAGTAAAGATAAAAATACAACACTGCCTCATTTCAAATATAATATGAATGAAAGATATCAAAATAGTTATAGAATAGTTACTATAAAATTAAAATTTCCTAGCCTTTTGATCAAAACACCATTTTTGCACAACATCAGAACGTATCCAATCTCAATCCCTGAGGCCCCAATAGTTTTCCTATCAATTGTAGGAGCTGATTCAGCCTATTCAGGAGGCAGTGCCTTCCAAAAAGAAAATGCTAATATCCTTCATGCATGCAAAGCACAAAACTAAAAAGATGATAACATACCGTATGAGCACCAAAAAATAAAACAAAAAAGGAAGACTTTTTATAACAGAACAAAATGGAACAGCAAGGTTTTTCTAAGCATGCCACCAAAAAAGTTTGACAGAGGAAAGTTTTCGAATCTCACTCTCGAGGTAGGCTGGATCCTACGATTTGATCTGCGAGGCTCAACAGTTTCAGAGACTGCTGGCTTTGTGCGGTTATTGTTATTAGGACCTTTGTCCTCATTCTTGGACACTTTGCCAGTGCCAGAAGCAGGCTTCCTTTTATCATCTTTGGCAGTTGATGAGGCCATTCTTTTAGATGATGTAGTGTCAGATGCAAGAGCTAGAGAAGAAAACAAAAAGGGACCTTCAGCCCCTTGACTGCCAGAAAATGATCCGAATCCCGTTACACTATGCTTTCCCGGTGGATTCTCAGCATTGACTGATGAATCCTTGGATTTTCCTGCATGATCTTTCCTACTGTCACCAGAAACTCTAGTTGGCAAGCTACTCTCCTGATTGGTTTTTCTACTTGGTACACCACGTGGTTTTCCAAACGTAGGAATCTTTGACTTTGATTCAGCAGTTTGTTTTTCTTTCATGTCAGTCTTAGATGAATTTCTCAGTCTGCGAGGTCCAGTACCACGAGGCATCAAATAATTTGCCAGTTTGACCGAGTCATTTACTTCAACCTTGGTAGTTTTATCATCAACATAATGTTTGCTAACTTCCATAAATTTCCTCTTTTTTCCAGGTTTAGGGACACCAAAAATTACTCCCGAACCTTCTTTACGCAAGCCAGCCCGCATCACTCGGCTTGTATCACGCCCTTCATCAGTACTACTCTTGCCAATGTTAAATGTTCTTTCATTAGCAGGTAGATCCAGCAATTTAGGCTCTACAGGTTTCTCAGATGCAACATCAACAATCTGTGGTGCCATATCCTTCTTTTGCCCCGTCCCAGCAGCACTTCCAAGCTTGGGTCGCTTTTCTCTTGGTGTATCTCCCTGCAGAAAGACACATTTAAGTGGACAAGAAATTGCATGTGCATAGACATGAAAGATCCACATAAGAATTACAATCAGAATGAAGCACATGCATACCTCGTGAGACAGGTCACTATGTTGTCTTGTGCTTGCCCATTCAACCCACTCCCCATCCTTCCAAACAAGAGAAGGCCGGAGATGCCATGCTTTAATGACTGAGGTCTCGCCACGAGCTGCAAAAAGGTAGAGAATATATCAGGAAATCTAAGCAAGACCTTAGAATGAAATTACATTTGAGCAATGTGGAGAATTCAACATAATCATGTAACAATGGCTCATACCCGGAAAAAAAACAGTTACAGTAGTTTCATCTTTCTTTCCCTTCTCAGTGACAACTCCTTCGCACCAGCTGAAAAGCCAGTCAACACAGAATAAGACAAACAGGCATCAAGGAAAACCCCAAAAATATACATGGAAGGATATATCAGACACTAGCGACCCAGTTGAGAGAAGCTCAAAAAATATCATGCTACATAAATTAAGCTGATCAAACAAGACACTAAAAGGAAATACGGAACCTTCAGGCAAAGAGATGCAGCAGTATGCAAATGACACACATCAACCTTGCTTGATAAAAGTGCAGGAATCCTCTTTGGATTATAAGACTTAGAAAGACCTTGTTTCCCAGTTGTATGCATTTCTAACAACCCAACCTCTATATTCTCTGCTTAGACAACTGAAGATGCACATAGTAATTGAAAAGTATAAATTTATCTATTTTTAAAATCCTTAAAAATGTAGTCTTGGAAAAAAGAGCATGATTTCATCAAATACATGGTAATTTATACAACTTTCCTCGATAAATAATCATGCACCGTGCCATACTCGATTGGTGATCAAGATGACAACATATTTGCGAATACAGACTGTAATATTAGCACTAAACTAGTGAAGTAAACTAAACCTATATAAAGAAGATATGATATCACAGAATATTTAGGATTGACCAAAGAGGGATGCAAGAAGAGAACCCTCCACAGAACTTATCACTTTAAAATAAAAGATAAAGATGCTATTTGGATAGGTAATAAAAGATAAAGAATCTCTGCTCAGGTTGTGATCCCCAAGAAAACATCATCACATCTGTAACCTTTTAAGCAAAAGAATATACATTGGCCTGTATTTCCCTTTGTGCTGCCAGAAAACACTCAAAATATAAGTGCAATCCATGATACCTGTCTTGCATCCAAACATCAACCTTATCTCCAACTGAACAACTTAAATAGCCCATGGCTGCTCTACGTCTCTTTTTTGTTCCTTCAAAATGGGTAGCTGTCATAGGATGGGCAATCCGAAGTTTAGGTGCAATATTCCCTTCGCTTCTAAGCTCCACCCATTCCTTTAGCCTCCCTGAGGAAGAGAAGATAACACATAAAAAAAAAAAAGAAGAAGAAGATAACATACAAATTAACAAATCCCTACAGCATGAAGAAAACCTTTTAAAGCGTACTGACATAATAACTCCTACATTAACCTAGTCCCTCCATTGTCAGTCTTTTGCCACCTTGCAAATGAATATCTTTAATCAATTGTAACCACTTACACATAACCCTTACAAGCAGAACACCAACACATTCCTAACATTGGATAAGCAAAGCAGGCAGAAGCCGTAAGGTCTTACTAGCAAAGACATATCTCATCAGATTCTTTTTTGGATGAAATATCTCATCAGATTCATTTGTGTAAAAAGTAAATAAACATTTAGCTAATATCCTACCTTCTCCTGACTTCAATTCGGAGTAGCAGACATAAGCTTTTCCATCCTTCAAGCTAATAACTTCAGCTGAGAACCATGCGGATTTATTTCCATCACTATCCTTGAAGACCTAGCATGGATAATGACAAATTAAGTAAGAAAACATTAAGGAGACTAACTCAGAACTAATAAATATTGATATATACAATACTTCAAGGGTAAAATTTCATTGCAATGCATCATCACAAACCCCCAACTTATTTTCCCCTGCTAAATAAAGAAATCCCCATCCGCCACTCAAAAGCAAAACATAAAAATGAAAATGAGAAAAATTAAAGGAAGAAGAAAACACCCCATAACCACTTTCATTCCCATGCATGCAATTTTAGGGAGCACCACAGCAGACATACCTCAACATGATTACCCTCCCTTATGCCATCATTATTTTTGCTCTCTATTGCCTTCTTGTGTACTTCAGTAGCTGTTGCAAAGTCAGTTACAGTTAAACCTTCTTGACTTCTTATTTCACCAGATGCAACAGAGCCTGAGACGCCATCTGCACACCCCCCAGGGTCCTCCCTCAAGTTCCCAGATTTTTCTCCAGAAGCAGATCGATCGTGTTGCACCATTTGCACCTCTGTACTCCCTAAATCTCCAGCTAAACGTTTCCTTGGAAGGGCTATGACATTTTCAACCCCCAGATGTTGCTCACTTCCACCATGTACTTTTGTTGTCTGTTCAGATATATTCCAGATACCCAACTGACCAGCTTCCACTAACTTACTCAAAGGTAGTGGATCCCCCATGGCAACAATCTTTCCAGCTTGGGATATGGCTTCAGCAGCCAACTCAGCAGCCTTAACTATTGCATCCAAATTTTTGGCTTGTAATGCAGCAGCTGAAGCAGCTTCTACTCTTCTCCTAGCTGCCTCCTTTGCAGCAACAATTATTGAGCTAGAACCACTCATTCCTACATCACCTCTCAATATGGGTATGGGAGATGCTTTATCTATACTGAAGAAAGATCCATCATGTGCACTGGGTTCACCACAATCACTAGGATTTAAAGCCTCATCAGCCATTAGTTTTGCTTGAAGGGCAGCATTCGATGCAATATTCGCAGCTGCAGCAGCTGCCTTAGCAACAGAAGCAGCAGCTGTTATAGCAGCAGTTGCAGAAGCAAGTTTAGCTTCATCAGATGATACTAAACCTGAATTCTTCTGCTTCTCCAACTGATCCCATACCTCCTGACTGCAAGTAACAGCAGAATAAGCAAGAGCAGCTGCATCTTCAGCTTGTTGCCTTGACTCCTTTAACTTTCCGAGGGCCTCCTCTGATAAAGCAGATTTCTTTGTATTCTTGTCTGCTGCTTTCAGTAGATCATTTGTCACTGCAGGTGTCATGGCCAAATTGAGCTTCTCTGGAGTACTTTTAGCCAAAAGGTTTGAGTGGGTTGTAGTAGTAACAGCCACAGAATGAGTGCCTGTGACAGGTGCAGGCAGGTTTACAGGTTCAGATAGTGACTGCTGCAAGGCAACTGGAGCCTTTTCTTCTGGGACAGCAACCTTTCTCCTCCTCTTAGACTTGGGATCAGTAGGAGGTTGGCCAGATGCTTTTATCAGCTTCTTTGGATCAGGTGAAGCAGAGTTCCCAACAGAAAGATTAGCATGAACTCCATTTTGAGAGGTAGAAGTAGATGGAACATTCTTTATACCAGAAGACAGAGCAACATGTGATTCTCGTACAGGAGTCAATTGAACAGCTTCTGTTGGTAATGTTGGAAAGCGAGCACTTGTATCAAGCAATGAAGTTTGAGGAGGAGCAGTCCAGGGTGCATGAAAGGGGGGCGGTGATATCCAAGAGCTACTATGACCAACAAAATTAACCACTGGAGGAGTTTGATGGGGCTGCAATGGAGGAAATGCACGCTGATAATCCATGGCAGGGCCCCTTGGCAGGCCACTAGATTGCAAAGCATCAAATGACGGTGTAGGAATACTCCATAATGGTGATGAAAGTGGTATCATGGGATTTGCAACTGGTGAAAGTGTACCCTTTGAGCTAGCCCGACTAGCAGGTGGAGAGCTAACTTTATTCTGGAGACCACTTTGTTTGACTGCTTGATCAGAATGCATATCTCCTGTATTATCTCGATATTTATCATCAATTGCACATAACCAAATGGGAAGTCAAGAAAGTAATTAGCAAGTACCTGAACGAGACAGCAGAGGCGTTTCAGGGGTGCTAGAATGAAGTATGTGACTATGTATCCTTTCTTTACAAGCACGCCATACTTTCTCCCACAAGCTCCGGCTACCATCTGTGAGACTAAAATCTCAGTACTTACATAACTGGAATTAAATTTGGAAAGGGGGGGTGGGGGGGGGATATCTTCATGTGATGAGAAAACTTACCTGAACCCCCAAATGCTGATACCATATGTGACTCCTCAGGTGCTTGCTTTGAACTGCAGCAATAAATTCAAAATAAGAAAAGGCCAACATGTATACAACATAATCTGGAGAATTGACTAAATAAATAAAATTAAACATCCCTCCATGCATGCATGCATATAGAAACCCCAAAGATAAAAATATAATTTTTCATTGATCATCTGAAACTTTAAATAGTGTTGTGACTAGAGCAATCAGCAGAGAGCAGTGCTCACATAAGAGATCCATAAACAAATATCTGCGCTCGCAATTGCAGTTGTTGCATGTCCGTGAAAGGCTGTTGAAAAACCATTGGAAAAGCTGAGTAATTGAATTCGGACGAAGTAGAAGTAGAAGTGGGTGTCACATGAACACCAAAAGGCTTGGCAGTAATTGTCCCATGTTGCATGGCCTCACTGGTTTGAACTTGATGTCCAAGTCCAGAGGAGCCCACTGATAAATTACTTGATTTGCCCATTGTTTCTGGTCTCCTTGAAGAACCTGCTTCTTTTGTTGAAGATCCTTTTCTACCACTTTCCTTCCCTGTTGCCTTTCCAGTTGATCTTCTTATTTTTCTTTCAGGGGTACTTTTATAACCACTACGCATATTTCCTCCTACAATTCGAGGACTTCCAGGGGTATTACTGGCTTCAACAAGAGATGCCGGCTGGGCTGATCCAGTTAATGGAGGAACTACCTCCATGGTCTGGTAAAAAACACAAAAAGAGGAAAAGAGATAGATAAGGATAAGCCTTGTTGAATAAGAGGCTAAAGAAGCAGAGATGTGTCTGTTTATGTAGCACTAAAATATTTCTCATTACCATAGCTCATAAATTATTACTATAAAGGGAAAAAAACAAAAAAACTATGCTAAACAGCCCTATGATGTTAATTGATAGAGTAGTTCTCTATAACTGGCCAATTCAATATCTGGCAGATGATAAACACCTCAGATTTATTTCCATCTTTGGACGCATTGTTTTGTTTACTATCAACAATCTCAGGCTCAGCATGAGTTCCATTCCTTTCAGCATTCAAAGCTTGAGTTTTCTTACTGGAAGACCCCTTAACTTTGACTTTCTCACTCCCACCAAAAGAATGCCCAGTACTTTGAGTAACTAGTGGTGAACCATGGTGTTTACCAGGATTGGCAGGATTGCTTTCCTCAACTGCACAAAACAACGCATAAGATGAAATCTAGCAAAGTCATGGAAGGCATACTAATGTGGAGAGAAGTCTGATTCTGTTCTATAATTTCAAAAATAAAGGTCAGATTGCAATTGCCAAAAGTAGTATTAGAGCTTGCATACATGTCCAAAGAAATGCTGTCGTTGAAGGTTTTGTACGGATGCAACAAATACCAATAGCAATATCGCAGCATTCATTTTTGAATACATTGCATAAAAAATTATTCAGTAGATAAAATCAATTAATAACTATCAACATAATGTGTGTGTGTGTGCATGTGTGTACAGAAAAAAGGAAAAACACAAATTGAGTATAGTTATAGAAAGGGTCACCTGCAACTTCAGATTCCTTTTTATCATCCCTATCCGGAGGCAATTCACCTTGATTTCCAGAGTGAGTTGCAGCTCCAACAAAACCACCTTCCTCAGAGGTATCTGGAAAATGAGGAGTAGCCTCCACATTAGTATTGCCCTCAAGAGCAACTTTTGTTTCTGATAGCTGAGAGTTGCTACTGCTTTTGGGAACAACAGAGCCAGATAGGGGATCCTGCTCAGGAGCCGATATGGAGCTTGATAGTTGCATTGCTGAGTCTCTTGTGGTTCTTAGAACTCCAGTTTCAACTTTTCCATCCAACTCACTCAATGGCAAAACAGCTTCTGATGACTTTTGAACTTCTGTATGATCAATGACAACATCCTGTTTACCTCCTGGAGGTGATGAAGTACTACCTGTTGAACTACTAGTCAACAACTAAAAATGTACAGAAGGAATCTTTTAAAACACAAATGAAACAGAAATTGTCAAGAAAAAGTTTATAATACTAAACTGAGCACTCACAACTCAACCGAGACTTATACCTGATTTGTCACAAGGCACCATCCCCAGCACAGAAGCAGCTCCATCACCTACATCATCTTTGCTCCTAGAATCCAAAACCAGCTTTGTGCCCTCCTCTTGACCAGCAGGGAGTGCTAGTTCAGACTCATTAGCAATGTCCTGTTTATGATCCTTTTCAACCCGAGTGTCAACAATAACACGTTTCTGAGTCTCAATATCATTTCCAGATACTTCTGCTCCTAAACCTTCAATAACCTTAGTTGACTGCTTTTTGAGAACTTCATCTGAAGAGCATAGCACAATGTTTGAAGAAGCCCCTGATGCATCACGGTTAATGCTTCCATCATCAACCCTGGAAAATTCTTTGACAGACACTGGAGATGCCAAAGAGTTGTCAGCCAACAACCCAGAGAGCTGATGGACTTTGCGCAACTGATTCCCCTTATACGCAACGGAATCACTTTGGTCAACACTCAGCCCTGAAGAAAAAGAATTTTCAGTTTTTTTATCAGTAGCTTCTAAACCTTGAGCACCAATTTCTCTTCCATCCATTGAGGCACTATGCACATCTACTATTGGCTTGTCAGAGACCAAACTATCTTTAATAGTAACCACGTTTTCATGCCTATTGTTATGGGGAGATGGTGCAGTTATAATCTCACTGTTTCTTTTAAAATCAAAATCCCCCTTCAAAACCACATTAGGGGGGTCCAACCTAGCAGCAGAGGCTGCTGCAACTATATTTTCCTCTATTACATGTTCTGAATTTGATACCAGCAAGCTAGGCTGATCCAAGTGATGGGAAAAACCTTCAACACCATTATTATTAAACTCCTGCTCATTTGCTTTAACCACGTGACCTAAAACAGGGAGCTCCTCCCCTGGCAAGTCACTGTTTATCTGTGAATCATCTTTATCCTTCACAGGTAAATCATCAGCCTCTTGTTTCTTCAACTCGCTCAAACTTTCAGTCAAATTATGAACTAGCATTCCAGGGTTAGATAAATCATCTTGAGCCATGTTAGCTGGAGATTTATCAACCAAATTACAGGCATCTGTCTGGATCGTATCAGCAGAGTCTCTTTCCACAGGCAAGCTCACCTCAGGCATGGACAATGCACCTTGATCTGATACAATACTACCATTATGTCCCAAATCAGGCTCCATTTGCTTATTCATGCAACCCAGTTCATCACCGGCATCCGAGACCTCAACAATGGCTTCCTTGGGTATAAATTCTTCCTGACCAACAGATTTTAATAGCATTTCAACAGACTCCGAGGAAGTGGCTTCAGACCACACATTGTTACGCCTAGTTATCGAGCACGACTCACCAGCACTCGTGCTGAATTCAATACCACCACTTCCACGAGAGAAATCTTCAATCCACCGATTACCTTCGTTACTTTCAATTCCAAGAAAAACCTCAGTTTCAACCAAACTATCAAACCTTAGATGACTTTCATCAAAATCAAACTTGGGAAGAGCATATGGGCGCAAAGAAGAAGGAAATTTAGTACTTCCCTCACCAGCTAAATGATGATTCTCACTTTGAAAATCATTTTCTTCATAATCCATCGGTGTATGCCTGTAACAAATGTACATTTTTGGGGGGTTAAGTTCAGATTTGTATTAATACAAAGTAAATTTACAGGTAAGGGAGGGAGGGGGGCCAAGAAAGTTTAGAAAAAATTTAGAAAGCATGAACAGAAACTAACAACCATTAAAACATCCATTCAAACTGGCCTATGACTGACTACAGAAAGGAACAAATGCCAACACTTTGTGCATTGGATCACTATGTAAAAAGGTGACCTTGTGATCAATGACAGCTATGAGGGAGAGAGAAACACAGTCGAAAGGAAGGGAGAATGCATATTATTATCCAAAGCAAGTGAGTATGCAACAATGATATTATCAAGAAGACAAAATGCAAAAGGATTCCATTTAGAAGTGCCCCCAAGGCACTTGTGTAAAAAGATTAATGGAAAACATGAGTAATTGATTTAACATTAATATTGACTTACAGATCAGGGTGGCATTAACACTTAGAGCACAAATTGACTAATTGAGAATAGACATTACTAATGTACGATCCACATGCAACCCCGTGATACCTACAGTACTTCCAACAATACCGTGAGAAAAAATATGAAAGATCTCTCCCCAGTCCCAACTAACGTAGTTAACTAAAGTTGGAAGATAAAAATTGAGCTGTAACATGTAAATACTTGGATTCTCCACATTAAACATGTTCTTGAATATCATTGCAACCACATAATCATGTGAACTTCACTACTCCAAAAGCAAACAACCGAACACAAATTCATGGTGTAAAGGATTTTTCAATAATACCTCCCTCATTTTTCAAAGTTGTTACCATCTAAAATATATAAAGATCAGCCTTAGTAATCAAAATAATAGTGCTAGGTAGTACCAGTTAATGTTTGGAAGTGCTGAGGCAGTAGTAGCAATTCCCAACTAGTGTTACTGATTAATGTCCGCATTGAAAGTGACTAAAAATTTTTTTTTTTTTTTTTGGGTGCTCGTAAGAACAGATACTAAAAGAACGAAAATAATTTCCTTTAAAAAAATAATAATAATTTTCTTCATTCGAATTAAAATCCTCTCTCCATTCCGGAAAACACTATCTACAAAACCAAAAAACGCTCAACCTCACTCCTCTAGCCATTATCTAACCCTGCGTCCTTTCTTCATGCCAAAAGCTCAACTACGTCCACTCTAACACCATAAACGTACTCAAATCAAACCGAAAGCCAAAGAATCCAATAACAAGACAAAAGCAATCATCATCTAATCTAGTAAGAACCCATAACCAATCTTTCTCACACTCTTTCTCCAACTTCTCTAATTAAAACAGCGAAAAACCCTAACTTTTCCTCAATAATCAGTAACCAAAAGCCCTAAATCCCCCAAAACCCCTACTTTAGTCAAAACTTATAAGTGAAGTAGGCAATGAAAAGTACCAGAACAAGTAAGTGTAGTACCTCCCTCCATTCGTTGACGAAAGCTCACTCTTTGCTGGCTTTTCTTCTTATCTCGAACTGTTCCTCAAAATCCGTACACTAATCATCTACTCTACACTGCACCAGAAGCATCACAGTTTTCCAATTACCAAACAAGCAAGCAATGACAAAGTAAGGAGAGAGTGAGAGAGGAGAGAGAGTGCAAGACTCACAGGAGGATCAAGTTAGGGTTCAAGCGAAACACCGGAAATACGAAAGTGTCGAAGAGAGAGAGAGTGTGTGATAATTTTGATTTTGTTGGTTTTAAATGCAGGGTAAAGAAATCTGTGACTCTGATGGAGCATCAAAAAGTGGGGTATCTCTGAATAGTTAAAATCGGACGGATGTAAACAAGGGTGCTTACGACACGTGGCGGATTATGATTAGATCAAGAGGGTATCAAGAGACAATTATGTGACTAAGTTGTAATGAAGGGATCCTATTGGTGGATGTAGTGGGACCCTGAGGATGTCTTTTGCTATGGACGGTGGATGTGGAGGCTGTGAGATGGGAAGTGTGACGGCTGGTGAGGTTATGATGTGTGGGGTGTTGAATTTGAAGAAAGGATTTAAATGGCTGGGCGGAGGGTTTTAATTGAACACGTGTACTTGGAGGAAGCATTATGGATCGAGTCAGCGGCGTTGAAGGAAGGGCTTAGGATAACTATATGGGTTGTTTATTTGTTGGAATGATCATTGAGTTGGGACGTGGCTCATGCGGCATAATGCTCCATTTGGTATCATCAAAACTTTTTTGTATGTTAAAATTAGAAAAATGAAAAGAAAAATGCTTCCACAGATCACGCAATTTCATACCTATACTAAAAATTGTAGTAAAAGAATTCCATTGCGATGGTTATATGTGAAGAGCATGCATTTCATATTACATGTGACCTCAAAAGAATAACATAAAATGATACATGAAAGATGACTCAAAAGGAAAGCAATGAGTGAAAGTAACAAGTAATCTCAAATAGCTCAAACGTACATATACAAGTGGAGGAACTACATAACATCAACCTAATTATTATTGAGAAGTGTTACATTCTTCATCTTGAGCTCTATTTAATAATAGTAATCTAATAACAAAAAGGTGTTTCTTGCAATTTTTGAATTGCCAACTAAAGAGCACTTAAGTAATTTATAGAGTTTGGTCATAGACAATGTCTTTCGGATCATACTCATTATGAATAAGAAAGATGAATCCTTTTATTAATAAATTTATTCGTGGGCTCCTCTCAAGCTTAAGCCCATAAAGAGTCTCTTTAAGTGTATAAGGCTCCTTAACAAAGGTAGAAAATGTGTGTAATGTGCTTAAGAGGAATAATCACTATGGCATCAACTATATGAACTAGAATAAGTGGGTCCTTCTAGATATAGAGGAAAACGGTGATGGGTTTAAGTAGGGTTTAGCTAAAATGTGAATTGTTTTAATGGATATTATGCACCATTAAACAAAAGCATAACCTAATCTCTACTTGGATATGACTAATTAAGGAGAAAATTAAGATTTATATTACAATCCTTACTAAAGGGATTGATAAGAAAATGTAAACATAAGAGTGCAAACTCATAAGAAAAACAGAAGGGTTAAATGCTGTTTACAAAAGAGTAGACTATTTATAATAACTCTACTAGGTTAAAGGATTAAATGGAAAAAACAAATGTAAACAAGCCAAAAGAGTAAATTATACACATATAATACCATCTGGAAAGGGCAAAACAATAAAGGAAAAGAAAAGGAATAATTTAGAATCTGATTATTGTTGTTATCAAGGGATATGTGTCAACATAAGACGAGTGCATATCTTAGCAAAAGAAGATAAAAATAGTATTAAGGTAAGCTGATTGAGTAGGTTAGCTAGGAAAGCAAGTCGGTTGGTTGGTTAGTAGCTCATTTAATGGTGGTTAGGAGGGAATGGTATTAGAGTAAAACAGGTTAGATAACAAGTGATACAACATAGATCTTGATGTGGATTCATAGGTGGACACACAAACTTCCAACAATCACATAGGTAGGTTTGAACTCAAACTTCACTCTATCTATTGCATTAGTTGTACATGCATCAACAAGGGAAAAAAAGTAGGTTTTCAACTCTTACAATCCCTACTTAAGGTAAAAGCTTCCAATTAATGTCTCTATTTTCTTACATTCTCCATCTAGGTCCATTAATAGGGTTTCCTTATACCTTGTTGCTTGTAACCTATTTATGCCTTCAAAAACTTCATCGTCAAAGAGATACAAACTTCTAAAACCACATGCAATTCCATTTAATAGAAATTCCATAGTGAAATCTTGATGCATGAAAGTTACATTTACAATAGATGACCCTTATGATAAAATGAGATTGGAAACCCTGACTTATTTCTATTCTCCTTCAACTTTCAGACTTGTCCCCTTCAAGTTATCTATTGTACATGTGCGTTCAGGGAGCTTAGGATGCTTTAATGTTGGTAATTTTATGTACTTAGAAAAAGCTAGCTCTTAAGAGTGCATGCATATTGATTTTGAGGCTTAACAACTCTTAGATTATGAAAAAAACAATACGTTGTAAACCTAACCAGTTTAGATAAAATACTTATAACTCTTTTGAAGATCTTAAGAGGAAGTATAAGAAGCTCTAACCATATTTGAAACCCCAAATTTTGAGTACGTTGAGAAACCAATAAAATCTTTAAAGCCAATAAGTTTTACCATTACAATTTAGGTTCAAACAAAAATCTATCTCCAATACACTTGATGAAACGACACCTTCTCTGTTATTTTTGAAAATGATCCTAATTAACTTATATGATATTTAATAGATATTGAAGTTTCAATAAGGTTTGAGTCCCGAAATACGAACCCCCATATGACTCTAATTGATATGCTAGCACACTACTTAAACAATTTGATAATTTATTAGCACATGAAACTTAGCTTAGGCTTAAATTTGTGCAAAGACTAGAGATAAAAAGGGCTAATTAGATTCTTAGCATGTAGATTAGGTCAACCCTAAGCAATAGCAAAAGGATTCTAAGCAAACTAAAACCAATTGAGTCATAGGGATATAAACCGTAATATTTTATTCCATCGGCTGAAATCTCAAAACAATTTGTAACCATAATTGAAATCTAAATACTAAGCTTCTATCTCTCAAATTTTATTGACATCCTAAAGTTTATCTTGATAAATTTTCATTTTAGAACTTCGTCACTAAGGCCTTGATCCAGCCCTTAAAAGCTGATACCCCCTATTCTTACCTTTGATTGTTTTCAATATTTACTAATTTTATTTTGGTCATCATTTTCTCATACAACCTCAAAGTTTAGTGAAATCAAGTCTCAAGGTTCTTTAAGATTTAAACTTATATTTCCAATTTATTATAAAGAATATCTATTTTGTTGTTATTATTTTTTTAGTGTGAAACTTTAGTTCTATCCATGAAGTGGGGCACTTGAGCATCTATAGAGGAGTGGGCGTAAATAGGACTATTATGTGGTGTTTTAAGCAAGAACATTATCTTGATTACTCATATTGGATAATAATATAATATTCAAATTTTATCTTACTAAAATTTTAAGTAAACCCTAATTGTAGGATTTAAGGAAATGATGCTCGGAATGAAAACAACTTAAAGATGAGCTAAGAGTGCAAAAAAATTGTTTTGAACCTTTTTGCCCCTTTCGTAATTAGTAACTAGAAAAATGATATTAAAAATAAAAAATAGATATTTATAGCCTCAAAACACCTACTCATATATGTGTTCCAACTTAAATTGATCAAGTTATGGCTATTGTAAGTCAAGTAGTGAAATTAAGGACTATGAAGCTCCCAAAAATTCCTCTATGACAATACGAACTAAAATAATGACTTACTCTTAACCTCTAACTTCATATCCCTTGCAAATCAACTATGAGACCTCCTCCTTCTCCCTATACATGCCGAAATTCAAGCCCCTAAAACCATATGAGTCTAACTCTTACTTGACATTATCTATTCCTGGCACTTAGTAACTCCTTAATTTAGGACCAAAACTAATTTACTTGATAAGACTAGTTCAATTTTTTAAACTTGATTATATTTGAACAAATCATTATCAACCAAGATTACACTAAATAGATAAAATAATATAATGTATCTAATATAGATAAGAAGCTTTAGTTGGTATGAAAACTTTGCATAATAAAATCTGTAGAGGGTTGAAATTTGTTATATTAATTATTGGGCTAAGCCTATTATTTATTTAGGCTTGACTCCTTGAACTAAGTGATAGGGCTTAAGGAGTTTAGTCTAAATATTGGGATGGTTAAGAGAGATTTGATTTAATGGGCTCAAAATAGGGATCGTTAAACCGGTTCGTCTACTTCTAACTTTTCCTAGGAAGGCTTATGCACTAGAGGAAGGTTATTGGCCTTAGGCCTTTGCAAACTAATTCTAGATAATTATAAAATGAGTAAACTCTATCATGTTCATCAATCATCAAGATGATCCAACGGATACCATTAAGCCCAAGAGCCTATAAATACTTAGTCATTCCTCCTCATTTGACTCTATCATGTTCATCAATTATTAAGATGATCCAACGGATGCCATCAAGCCTAAGAGCCTATAAATACTTAGTCATTTCTCCTCATTTGACAACTCAAGAGATTAGAGAATTGGTGTTCTACTATGAAATCTTTACTCTCTAAGATCAAACAATGTTCAAGCAAAAGAACAATCTTAGTTTGCTCAAGAACTACAAGGTTAACGTCTTGGGTCCCTTAAGCTTCCTTGTTTATCACTTATATATTCAAGACTCTATGATTGCATGTTCCTCCTCCCTACATTCTCTCGCCAATCATCCCATCAAGTGTCATCTCTACATCACTATTCATGGGTATGTGTAATGTAATACTCGCATGACTCACACGTAACCGATCTAGTTAGAACCTTCCATCTACATTTTGATGACTCCACTAAGGATGGAGTGTGATATCAGAGCAACGGTACCTCTTAGGAAGAGAATGGCTACAATAAGTGAAGCTATCTCTTAAGAGCAAGATGCCAATGTCGAATAAGTTAAGTAAGATCTACCTCTACTACCTCAAGACACTAATCAAGATAATCTAATCCTTGAGCCTCCTTAAGATACTACAGAGGTGACGTAAGCTATGTAAGAGGCAACAAGAGCATTAAATAAGTTCATAGCTATGTTTGCTTCCCTTATGATGGGGTTAGCTGCCTCTATTGATGTGCAACATGGAGTAGCTTTGCCAAACTTTGCTGTTATTGCATAAACTGGCGCTACCCCCTTTACTCAGACATCTAACCCTCCAACTACTATACGAAGTATACACTAAGGAAGGCATGAGCAAACTCCCTCACCATAACCTATAGCTGGACAAAATCCAATATTTAAAGTAGAGAATATAAGAGTCTAAATTAGTTGCTCTTCATCCTCTTGAGTTCCCATTCGTAGTTGTTGGTGGATTTATAGGCTACCTAGCCCTAAATCCCACGTCCATATTATCTTCCCTTACATCAATAATACTTACTCCTACATCTATTGTATCTACCCCTAAGGACTTCCTTTATAACAAAGGAAGACTTAAATTAATATATGAAGGAAATTTAGGTTAAGTCATCTACAGAAGTGCCAGAATTGAAGCTTCCTTATCATTCGTGACTTGCTACAAAACCCTACCTTAAAGACTATGTAAGTCTTAAGTTTATATTGTTCAATGGTAAAAAGGATAGTGCTAAAGAACACTTATTGAAGTTCATCAAAATCTTGGAGCCATATAAGCTTAAAGATGACTTAAAATTGAAAGAGTTCTCTAAGTCATTGATTGAGAAGGCATACACATGATATGTCAACCTGTCCTCAGGGTCAGTCGATTCATGGTAGACTATGCGCAAGCTATTTCTAAAAAAAATTTTCCCTATGCAAGAAAGAGTTACAATTATTAACATAGGACAAATAAGACAAAACTTAAAGGAAGATCTAATGGATTATATAAAGCGTACCGTAGCTATCCAAGATATATGTGATGAAGGTGAATAAGTAAAGATTTGCATCTAAGGAATGTTCATAAAGTATGCTATCTACCTAGAAAATCTCAAATTAAGTTCTTTCTCTACATTCATCGAGACTACAAGAAGAATTAACAATTCTGTTGCAATGCAACGAGGAGAAGGTAGGAGATTTAGGAAATGGACAACGTCTATTAGCTTAACCTATAGTAAGAGCTTTAGGGGCAGTAAAAAGCCAAGGGATGAAAAACTAAGAAACTCCATACCATCTCTTTCATTCCCATGCCCAATAGGCCATATACATGCTTTACTTAATCAATGGCTACAGGATGGAATATTGAGCTTCCAAGAGTAGATCGTTTACCTAATGCAAGTAAGAAGAATGACCCCAAGATTTGCGGATTCCATAGGACCATAGACCACCCTACTAAAGAATGTTGGACCTTAAAGAAGATATTTAATGATAGGGTCTATAATGGGGAACTTGTTATTAAAAATAACGATGTTCATAACAATCCATTACCCACATATGATAACTAGTGAAATGCTACGAATGCTGCCAATCATGATATAAGGAGAGAAGATGAAGACATCCCACAAATTAAGACACAAGAAAGAAAGAAGACAATGGTAGAAACATACCAGGATGAACCTACTAGAGGCAGTTGCCTTAATGAAGACTTCTAATTTTAGGAAGTTCTTTGATTTATTAGGGTTTTAAGAAGATTCATGGTTTATAGCAACAGTTGCACTCACTTAGATCTCTAAAAGACAATACGAGGAGTGCAGTGTAGTACAGCTTATTTGAAGAATGGCCAACACGTTGGGAATGTGACACTTTTTATAGATGCGGATATATGCGCAAAGAATCCTAATTTCAATTACCTACTATACATGGAAAGTACTCTTAATGGTTACCCTATTAAGAGGATATTCATAGACAACGGTTCCTCTATAAACATTATGCCTATGTCTACATTCAAAGCTGCAAAAAATAGACAATCAGCGGTCAATAAGATAACTCATTTCAATCAATAGCTTCACTGAATCATTTACGGATATAATAGGATATATTGATGTGGACTTTAAGGTTAGCCCTATCCAAGGCTCCACTCGATTCCATGTGATTAACGTACCTGTATCTTACCACTTACTCATTGGAAAGAAGTGGTTGAATGATCACAATCTCATACCGTTAACATGACACTAGTGTACTAAGGGCCACTGGAAAGGAAAAAATATATTTATACCTACCATAAAGAACTCCTTCGAACATAACAAAGCATATCTCTTTGAGGCTAGCTTCTTTGATGAATTCATAGAGGAAAGGGAAACAACTGTTACAAAGTGATAGCACTTGGGGTTTCGACCCAACCAAATGTCGAAGCCCAGTTTGTCCACTCTTTACTTAGACATGTCATTTGATCATTTATTTTTGCCTATGTTAGTTAGATTTCCTTTTTATAATATTTTTCCTAAATTACCCTCATGTTTATTTTGTATTTACAAGAATGCCACTAGAGCATTCTTTTAGTCATTTTATTTACAAGTTTGCCGTCATGTATAAATAGAACCTATGTGTAGGGTTTTAGTTAGATTTTGACAATTAATGAAAAACCCTTAAGACTTTTCTCTTGGAAAACTCTCCTCTACCTGCTCTTATCAATCCTTTTAGTAATGATTGTAGTGAGTAACCCTATCACTCAGACTAATGCGTCACATCTGGAGAGTCTTAAGCTATATTAGATCATGTTGATGCATCATTTCCAATTAGATAGCTTAGGATTTACTAAACCCCCATTTTATTTTCTTGTTTTGGTTTGTTATGGTGCCTCTCCGTATATCCAACCCCGAAAACACATTAGCTTCACTAATATCAGAGTACGGTTCTAATGAGGGAGTATGTTAGGTTGCCATAAAGTTCTATTCGTGCTTGTTGATAGTGGCTGTTATGTCTTTTCCATAATTACTATAATGTTGAAGTTTGCTTTGTTGGCTATATCATTTGAAGGTTCTTGTGATATCTTGATGCAAGGACATAAAATTTCATAATCCCATTTATGTGTTCTTATTTCTTACCATTGAGTAGTGGGTTATGATTTTAATTCGTTATGAGTATTGAACCTAAGCCTTCACTTTTCATATCAGTACTTTATGTGATTATCGAATTAGTAGGTCACCGTGAAGCTACTGAGTTGTTATCTAAGAATTTATTCCTTTGTTTTCTAGTGACTAGTCTTTCAATTTTACATTAATATGTTGGGTTATACTGCTTGATTATTCATCTACAATATTCTATTATGAGAGTTCGTTGAAGAATCTACCTTAACATTTCCTCTAAGAAGTTGTTAGCTTGAGAATAGAGCACCTAAGGCTTGAAATATTTGATTTTTATTGTATGTGAATATAGGTGCATGGAATCGAATGTAAGGCTTTAGGTCTGTCAATAGTGGTCATCAAAGTGCGGTGTTTGGTTGCGATATTGT
Source organism: Lumnitzera littorea (assembly GCA_024138015.1). Taxonomy (NCBI): domain Eukaryota; kingdom Viridiplantae; phylum Streptophyta; class Magnoliopsida; order Myrtales; family Combretaceae; genus Lumnitzera; species Lumnitzera littorea. The sequence goes on from JAMXBB010000008.1 coordinate 22,277,633, forward strand.
ATAGTGGTGTTGTATTTATGCCCCAGGTCTCTCAAAATTTAAGTTGATGGCTTTATTGCTGTGCAAGCGAGACAGTGTTGTGCTGTAATTTTGTGCAGTAAGTGTACGAGTGAGATTCTATAGTTTTGCAATTACTGCAATGAGAAAGTTAATTGACAGGTGTAAGACTGTGGCCATACGCTTATGGTTAAGTTGTGTTGTTAGCAGCCATGGCCGAGTGTTAGAGTCGTATGGGTTTGTGAGTTTGGCTCTAGTAGTCATTGGAGTCAAGCTATGTAGTGGACTTTGTTATTATAGCTACAATAGATGGTAGTGTGTATGGACCAAGCTCATGAACAATGCCGTACTGAGATCTTGTGTCCAAACTGCTATTGAGCCGAACAAATTATGCCTAGGCCAAGGTGTACTCTTTGTGGGTGTTCACGAATCTGCAATATGTTTGGAGTGTGTTTGTATGGTTTTAATTAGATTACTAAGTTAACTATTGTAGTGAGTGTTGAGCCATGTTGGTTGCACATACCAAGCTAAACTATCAAAGTAAAGTATAGTTGGTACCGAGCAAGGAACCCAAGCTACCTTATTGTCATTTCCTTAAATCTACCGAGCTTACACGTCAGATATTAAATGAACTATTCCGAGTTGAAGTCAAAGTGCTCGAACTATTGCAACATGGTTCGAGCTGAACTACAAGTAAAGTGCCGAACTATGCTGACTTGAGCTGGACTTATGTCGTGCTATACTACTATATTGAAGTGTCTGAACGTATAGTTGTTGCAATCCAAAGTGGTGAGTTGAACTTTAATGCTGCCGAGCTAAAGTGTCAAGAGTGCTATCACGTGTAACTTGTATTGTATAAGTGTAGTAAGACAAGTGACTACGAGTACCAAGTTGAGTTGTCATACTCCCAAGGTTACCGAGCTTCCTTGTGGAATTCGATCTGAGCTTATATAGTACACAATTGTAGAGTCAAGCTGTTCTGTTTAACATTTGCCAAGCTAAATAAGCAAGGAGTCCATACTATTGATTTTCCGAACTGTTGCGAGCTCCATCCAATACTGAGTTAACTAAGTTCCGTGCTGGTATATGAGTGCCGAGTTGAAGTCATGATCATTATTCGAGCAAAGGTGAATAAGCATCTCGTGAGTTTAGCTATTGAAGTGCAAAGGCCGCAAGCATCTTGAATTGTTGGTTACCAAGTTGTTCTAAAGGAATTGTGCCACTTGAAGTTATCGAACTGTTGCTAAGCTGCTGGATTACGGTCATGTTGAGCTATAATATTGCTTTTGTCTGAAGCTATCATTGATCCATACACAAGGAATGAGCTGTTGTTTTCCTTTCCTTATCGAGTTGAATTAAGTGCAAAGCTTAACTATTATAGATGTGATGGAGAAGCTTTCGAGCTGAATGAAGGTCTGCATTGTTTCATTCCAAGTTGTCGAGTCTAATTGCAGTAGTTTAGAGCTACCAACCCATGTTATTATGTTTCAAGTTGCCGTGCTATATACATTGAACAGTAGCTAAGTATTGCAAATTTCAACAATTAATTGTGTTGAGCTATTTTCGAAGTGGTACAGCAAAGTTGAAACTTTGAGCTACTCCTACACATACTGAGCTACTGAAATAGAGTTGTATTAACCTATTAGATCAATAACAAACTGAGTAGAAGAGGGGACTCGCGTGTTGTGTTGGATTGAGTAATTGCTGGCCTAAGTTAGTTGGCATAGTGATTAAGTGTACTGTAGAGGGTGACTGTAAACTCCGGTTGTATTGTGTGCGTATTGTAACTTTGTGCAACTAGTAGGAATTTGTGCTTTCTTAATAGTTACCCGAGCTGAATTCTTAGGAGTTCACATCTGAACTACTATTATTTATCTAAGCAATTTTGCTGTCTAAACTACTTATAGGTGCTGAATAGTGGACTGTTATATGCTAAGGGGACCAAACTACGCTACTACATAAATGTTGAACTGATCTTAGGCTAACTTTTCAAATTGCTGAGTTGAGTTGCATAGGTGATCATTGCCGAACTGAAGTGGAAGGTCCTAGCTATGTAAGCATCCGAGCTATTATAACTAATTGATGAACTAAGCTGTCTTGTTTTTGAAATACCAAGTTTACCTCTTTTTCCTAACTAATTGCCTTAGTGGGCTGCACTGCATTACTTATTCCTTGTTTATTTGAGCTGCGAACTTTACCTGAGCTTCTATGCAAATTGTTAAGATATTATAGGCATGATATAGGAACTAGCAAACTACCTTTGTCTAATTAAGTAGTGAATTATCTTTAAGTTGTTGAGTTGATTTTGGCCTTGTTCGAATTGCTAAAAAATTGTTGATTGAGCTGATGTAAAAGTATTGTACTTACTTAACGTCAAACTTGTGTGTACCTTCCTATTGAGCTAAATCGAGCAATCAGCTTTTCAATTCTTAAAGCTATCACGATTCCCAAGTTTGCAGAGTTACTATCAAGAAAGGCGAATTACTTAAGGAGCTTTTGAGTTGAACATGTACTCAATGTCTGAGGTCAGTAAGAAGCGTCCATACCTAAGCTATTATATTGTACAAAGTGTTGTGCTGTCTAGCATAAATTTAAACAGTGAATTCTTGAAGTGTTGAAGCCATATAAACCCACGAACCATTATGTATGTGTTAGAATAGATCAGAAACATTGGATCTTGTTCATTTCTTAATTTTATTTTTATAATTGTTGAATTGAAATTTATTCCACATGGCTACTATAGCTGAACAAAGATATCATAATGTATGGTGCCTAAGGATGAAATCTTCTTGCCAAGCCATAAATCCTAATTCCCCATATTTGTTAGAATAGTTGTAGATTCTACTTGCTAAGCTTAAAGAGATTAAGGATCAACTAAGACACCAAAATAACTCTCAACTAGAGAATATTGAAGAGAAGAAATCTAAGGGAAAGGAAGTAAGATTTGAAGATGAGAAGGAGATTGATAAGGAAGGATAAGAAGAGCTGCGACTTAGCACCCATGTTCCTAACATGATCCCGTTGCCATTGACACTTGGTGCTATTGATGATCACAGGTACTACTATATTAGCTATCCACATGTCAGATTCTTTTATTTTGATCCATTGTTAGGGTCGTTCACTCCTCACTTGAACATATCATTTGATCATTTATTTTTGCTTATATTATTTAGACTTCATTTTTATTGTATTTTTCCTAAATTACTCTCATGTTTATTTTGTATTTACAAGAATGTTACTAGGGCATCCTTTTAGTCATTTTCTTTACAAGTTTGCTATCATGTATAAATAGAACCTATATATAAGGTTTTAGCTAAACTTTGATAATTAATGAAAAACCCTTGAGACTTTTCTCTTGGAAAACTCTCTTCTATTCACTCTTGTTAATCCCCTTAGCAATAATTGTGGTGAGTAACCCTATCACTTGGATTAGTGCATCATATTCGGCGAGTCTTAGGCCGTGTTGGATCTTGTTGGTGCATCATATCTAGCTAGATAGCTCACGGATTTGCTAAACCCCCATTTTATATTCTTGTTTTGGTTCGTTGTGGTGCCTCTCCGTGTATCCGACCCCGGAGACGCATCACAAAGCCTTCTAGAATACCATTACTTGCTTGGGAAGAAACTCAAGAGAAACAACATAGGAAAAGGAAGATACGTGGCTCTCGAGGAGGTAAGAAAAAGAGAAGAGAGACCAATGAGGTTAAAGTTTTGTTAGGGCAAACAAACGAAGGGTTTATCACTTATGATAGTCTTTGGGATTTGAAGAAACTTGTTTATCTTCTCAAATCCTGTATTGTTATAAGAAATCCAACTTGTGCCTCCACAAATGCAAGATCAACTTAAGCCTTAAGTTGAAGAAATTGAAGAGCTTGACTCGTCAGACTAGGAGAATGTCAGCGACCTATCTTCATTAGTAAGAACCTCTTACAAGAGATTGAGGTCCACTTAGTAGAATTCTTGAAGGAATACAAGGACGTGTTTGCTTGGACGTATGATAAAATGCTAGGATTGAACCCTAGTTTGGTCGTGCATAGATTGAACATTGCCCTTGAGATCAAATTAGTAAAGCAAGGACAAAGAATTTTTCATCTGGAAATTAAAGTCCAAATAAAAAAAGGGATTGAAAAGTTGTTTCGAGTCGGCTTCATTAAGCCAATTGAACATCTTACTTAGTTAGCCAATATTATGCTAGTGAAAAAGAAGAATGGATAGATAGCTTTTGCATAGATTTCCATAATCTCAACAAGGCTTGCCTAAAGGATGATTTCCCACTACTAAATATTCACATATTAGTGGATGGTATAGCCGGACATGAATTATTCTCATTCATGGATGGCTTTAATGGCTATAAGTAGATAAAGATGGCTATTAGAGATGCCAAGTGTATCACATTTAGGACTCTAGCAGAGAACTTTTAATACATTGTCATGCCTTTTGGGCTTAAAAATGCGAGAGTTACTTATCAAAGGGCGATGACCACTATATTCCATGACATGATGCATGACTTCATGGAAGACTATGTTGATGACATAGTCATTAAATCAAGGTAGGCACCTAACCACTTAATAAATTTGAAGAAGGTCTTTAAGTGATGTCGACTATATAATTTGCACATGAACCCATTAAAGTGTATATTTAAGGTAACATTTAGTAAATTCCTTAGATTTCACGTTCACAAACAAGGGATTGATGTTGATCCAGTAAAGACGTAAGCCATACAATCTATGCTCTTGCCTACTAACTTGAAGGACTTAAAGTCCTTTATTGGGAAAGTTTCTTATATTAGGTAATTCATTCCAGCACTGGTGGAAATTTCACATCCTTTATAACAACTTATGAAGAAAGGAGCAGCATTTAAGTAGGGGTAACCACAAGAAGAGGCTATCTAGAGAATAAAGGAGATACTTAGTTCTCCACAAATAATGACAATGCCTATTAAAGATCAGCCTATGACCCTTTACTTGACATCTTCTAATAGGTACATCGAGGCTTTATTAACACGAGATCTAGATGGTAAAGAGTGATCGATCTATTACTTAAGTCAATCCTTTTAAGGAAGTGAGATCAAGTACTTAACTTACGAGAAATAATGTCTTATGTTGGTATTTGCTAGGCCAAAATTACACCATTACTTCTTAGTACATAAGGTTAACCTTGTCACTCACTCAGATCCATTGAATTACTTATTATCATGATCACCTCTCTCAAGTAGAATTGCAAAATGGTCGCTCTTCTTGTCAGAATTTGACATTATGGTTATGCTACCTAAAGTTATCAAGTCTTAGGCTTTAGCAGATATCTTATTTCAATTTCTTACAGCACATGGGACTCATGCCTAAGATACAATTCCCGTAGATTCCATGAAGACTCTATGAGAGTAAAAGCAAATGGAGAATGGTAAATGCAGTTTGATGGCTCTTTTAATAACATTAAGCAAGGAGCTGGAGTAGTATTGACATCTCTTGAAGGCTAAGAGATACATCTAGCTTTCAAGTTAGACTTTCACTATACTAACAATGAAGTTGAGTATGAAGCTCTCTTGCTTGGACTCATTTTTGCACGAAATGCTAAAGCATCTCACTTATGTATACATAGTAATTCAAATTTGATATTTAGATAAGCCAATGAAGAATTTGCTCTTGAAGTGCTAACACTTATGCCTTACAGGGCTATAGTGTAAGCTTTAGTTGGAAAATTCACTTCAATAAGATATGAGCACACTAAATGATCCACCAATTACTATGCATATGCACCGGTAACATTAGCCTCCAAACTTCCCATTTAAACTACAGAAAATAGTTTGAATGTCCAAGTCATTAGAAAGTCCATCCCTTATTCATCCTTACAACTATTGGATGAAGAAGAGAAAGCACAAGATGACTGGCGTACTCCCATCAAGGTACAGTTGGCACATCCCAATGCAGCTTCTATTGCAAACTTGAAAAGTTTTACTAGTATAAATGGTGTCTTATACTTTAAGGGTCTAAAGGGGATTCTTTCTTAATGTATCTATGTGAAGCAAGCTTGTTTAAAGTTGGACAAGTACCATAAGATTTGGTGTAGAGAAGAAGGGTGTCCCTTGTATCACTGTATTCAACGTATGGGATATTATTGGCCAACAATATCCAAAGATTCTTCTCAACTACAAATGAGTTGCCCAAAATGCTCCATCTTCTTGATTAGGGAGAATGCAACTTTGTAACAAGCGTCGGCGATGGGAGACGCCCATATATTAATAACTTAAAGAGCAATGTATTGCCTACTAATAATGTAGATGTCCGACTGGTAAAGTAAAAATCAAATAAATACATCGTACATGAGGATGAGTTGTATAGGCTATTGTATATAGGAAAGCCACTTAGGTGCATAATGCCCCTCGAAATAGAGACTATCTTATCCGAGGCACATTTAGGGGAATGTGGAGAGCACTAAGGGAGAAGGAAGTTATATCATTATTTGCTTGACATTGGATACTACTAATCGATTATGGAAGACAACGTATTTAACTTTGCCAAGAAATGCATCGCATGCCAACAAGACAGTGATGTAATTCACGCTCTTATTACTACATTGCATAGCTTAACTATTCCTTAGCCATTTCATATTTGAGCATTTGATTTGATCGATCCCATATGCCCACCATCTAAGGGATGTATCTAAATCCTTATGGGTATGGAGTGCTTCACCAAATAGGTAGAAGCAATCCCATTAAAAAAGCCAACAGGCCCAACGGTAGCAAGCTTCACAAAAGAGCATATCATTTGCCGCTTTAGAATCCCAAAGCATATCTTATCTGATAATGGCACTCCCTTCATCGAGTCATATGTACAACAATTGTTAGCTTCATATGGAATTGATCATGTGAAATCTACACCTTATTATCTTAAGGGAAATGGCCAAGCGGGAGCAATAAACAAGAATCTCTTGAAGGTACTTGGTTGGATGGTTTATGAAAACCACAAAGAATGGCATAACAAATTACCATTAGCTATAGGCTTACAGGACATGCGACCGAAGTCCTACATAGGCTACACCCTTCTCCTTTGTATATAGATTTGAAGCAATGATGCCTATAGAGGTATTACTTCCATTTGCACAATTAGCCATCAATGCTAGCCTAAAGCCAAACATTCTATGCATGTTAAACCTTAAGGCTCTAGAGGAAAGATGAGACATAGCTAAGCACAATCTTACTAACCATCAATGGAGACTTAGTATAGCTTATGATCGCCTAGTTCGAAAACGATCTTTTCAACAAGGCAATGTTGTACTTTACGTAGCCGATCATGTACAGCAAGGTATTCCAACATGAAAGTTCATACCCTAATGGGAATGACCATTCATTATACATGAAGTCTATGATAGTAGCTACTGTAAGCTCCTTAATCTAAAAACAAATGCCATAACTTGATGCGGACTGTGACCAAGAACAGATAAGGTCAATTGCTGAATGGGTCTGAGCTTATAGAAGGCTTGAAAAGAGCTAATGGGGAAAAGGTACAAAAGGGTGAAAACAAAGGATGAAAATAATAAGTAAAACCTATGAATAACTCCAGAAGATATAATGCACCAATGGAACTTCTGAGGATTTATGGCATAATTCGATGTGACACATAAATTGGTCTAATGAGGTTACTTGCTATCTATCGTTACTTAAAGGAAAGGATAAGAGTGATTCCAAGAGTAAACAACAGTGTTTATGCAGGGAAGGAGGTACTCAAAAAGTGTATTTAAGATTATTTGATCTCTTACAACTACAAGTATAAAGGTATTTATACTTGTAAAAGGGGAAAAGACAAAAAGGACATTTCTTAAAGAAGTAATATTACATGATACAAAGGGTAAAAATGAATATACAAGGAAAATAATCACTATTGCTACAAATTCTACACATGATACAGTATACGTAGCGATATAGTATTGGCGAGGTTGTTAGTAAATGTGGACAAAAAGTACTGATGGATGCGTTTGTTCAAGTAAGGATGGTCTAGTTAGTCCTATCTTTATCTCTTGGCTTCTTAGTAAGGAAGAGGTTGAGTAATTGGTCGACTCGGTAATAGAGAGTAATCATTAACTTGGCATACCACATAATAATGGGAGGTCATATAATACAGCATTAGAGGTGACTCGGCAAGGATGTACTCGGCTTCGGTAAGGGTTAGTTGGAATATAAGAATTCGCCGTGCTAGCCCCTCTAGTCCTTAAGCTTGGCTGTGAGTCAAGGTCTCGATAGCTTGATTCCTATCATTCCATTCTAGTTGTTTTGGATTTAGGATCAAATCTAGATAATGTTCACTCAATTCTTCATTAGGGTGATGTGGACTGAGGTCGGCAATATTAAAGGAATCAAAAACCCCATAATCCTCAGGCAATTCCAACCTATAAGCGTTGTCGTTGATTTTCTAGAGGATTCTGAAAGGTCCTTTTACTCTTGTAAATAATTTGTTTTTCCTTTTGTTTGAGAATTGTTTCTTACTGAGGTGTAGCCATACTAAGTCTCCCGGCTGAAATTGTTTTGCCGATCAACCCTTGGTTTTTTCACACATTCTTCTAACAGCTTGGTCGATGTGTCGAGTGACCTTATTGTAGATGTATTGAAGGGATTGTGCGTTGGTCAAGGTGTTGGGGTCCTCTTATACAGTTACGGGTACAAGGGCATAGCCGAGGGGTAATTCAGGATTGAATCCATAGAGTACTTTGAAGGGGGTTTGCTTAGTAGTGTCATGTATGGTTCGGTTGTAAGCAAACTCGACTACTGGTAAGCAGATGTCTTAATCGACTAAGTTCTTGTTGACTACAGCTTGGAGCTGTGAGCCGAAAGTACGATTAACCACCTTTGTTTGGCCATTAGTTTAGAGGAGACAGGAGGTACTAAAGAGTAATTTGGTCCCCAGCTGACGCTATAGGGTTCTCCAGAAATGACTTAAGAATTTCAAGTCTCTGTCGGAGACTACACTTCTCGGCATGCTGTGTATCTATACAATCTCTTGTAAGAAAAGAAAAGCAATAGCTAAAGCGTTGTCAGTTTTGGTGCAAGGTACAAAGTGTGCCATCTTACTAAATCAATCCACAACGACCATTACAGAATCTTTTCCTTAGGTAGTTTTCAACAATTCAAGAACAAAGTCCATGCTTAGTTTAGTTCACGGTCTTGTCGGAATAGGTAGGGGCAACGCCTTCCCTTGTTTAGCTTAGTACTTGGCCTTTTTGTACATAATACAGCTTTCAACCACTCGGTGTACATCTCTTTGCACTATCGGCCAAAAGAATCGGCCATTCACTAGTTCACAGGTCTTTCTCTTTCCAAAATATCTGGAGAGTCCTTCGTATGGGCTTCCCTAATTAATAATTCCTATAGGGAATAAGTTGGCACGCATAGGTTTCCTCCTTAGAACAGATAGCCATCCTGTACATAATACTTATCCATTGTTCTCCTATCCATGCATCTCGAAATTATTAGTCTAAAGTATGGATCCTTGAAATACTGTTATTTGATACTTGTAGAACCAAACAGTTTGGTCTACGATTCTGATAAGATCGCATGCCTCCTCAATAGAGCATCTACAACTACGTTGCTTTTTCCTTACTTGTATTTGATAACAAAATTGAATCCTTTAAGGAATTCAACCCATCTTGCCTGTTGCTTAGACAGCTTGTTTTGACTTCAGAGGTACTGTAGTGACTTGTGGTCAGTATATATGACAAATTCTCTCGGAAGTAGATAGTGCTGCCATACTTGCAATGTATAGATTCGTGCCAAGAGCTCTTTGTCATACATGGAGCAATTTAGTAAGGGTCCTCAAAGCTTCTCATTGTGGAAGGCAATTGATTAGCCTTCCTACATCAGGACAACGCCTAATCTAATGCCTGACGCATCGAACTTTAACTCAAAAATTCTGTCAAAGTCAGGTAACACTAATACTGGGGCGGAGGTCTATCTCTTCTTAATCTTAGCAAAACTCCTCTCCTCCCTTTTTCCGCATCAGAAGACGGTGTTTTTCTTCATTAATTCAGTTAGTGGCACGGCGAGGGTACTGAAGTTCTTAATGAACCTTCGATAAAACGAAGCCAGTCCATGGAAACTTCTCATGTCGGCATAAGTAGTAGGGGTTAGCCATTCAACAATTGCTTAGATCTTTTCATCATCGACTTATAAGTCTTCTCAATCATCCCATCGACACTGTACAGAAGCCTTATGATAAAAATCTAAGTGTCGATATAATGAACCTAAGTATAAAGGAGCTAGTGCGAAGCACTTACCCTGGGCAATGCATATGGCTAAAGAGAAGAGTTATGGGCTCATGCCTTCTTTAAGACATCTAGGAAACACAAATAGGGAGAGTGAATATGCTAAGAAAGCTAAAAGTTCATACCTATAAGATTAAGCTAAGAGGCATAAGTAAGAAATATTAATAATATACATATATATAAACAAGAACAAAAATACTTACTCTTGCCAATGACTTAGGCCCAATATTCGGGGCTTATCTTTCCTATGCTCCTAAAAAAAGTATGCAAGCCAAGTAGCAAAGTATGGTTTCCTCTTTCTATCGTGGGCAACTTTTAAAGCTTCTTATAAAGATATTGCAAAGCTATGCTCTTTATGAGAAATCTAGGAGGTTGCGATATTGGTTCTACCGATGTAACGTAAATCCAAAAGTATAATTACATCTTCTAGAGTCGATGTGATCTCTCCCCATGAAGTAATAAATGTATGGGTTTGAATACTCCATCGAGAGACAATAGCTCACTACACTTCCATCCCGTTCATTTGTAGGAACCATAGTTGAGTGGAAGTGATAATAGCTTGAAGCACCTTAGCTTTCTTCAAGAGGGCAACATTATCTGGTCTCGTAGTAATGTAATCCATCTAAGACCACTATCCCAATGGTTGTTGCCTAAGAAAAGCAAATTGAGTATTGGAAAGAGGTAACTCTTTCCTCTCATTTCTAAACCGTAATAGAGAATCCCCACTAATGAGGTCCTAAGAATCGGCACAAGACTCCTGGTTAATAAAGCGAAGTTTGCCATCAACATGCGATATTTTGAGCAATTTGCAGCATTTGCTCTTGTCCTAAAATGTGTCTTTGGAGATGGTCTCATCTAGCCAATTTTCTTAAAGGCTTGGGGATTGGTGGTAGATGCTTATCCAAATGTACCGGTAAAACTTCTTACTTGACTAGTTCCTTATTTTTAGTGTGGTTATTCTTGAAACCCTTTCCCATCTATTAATAATATTCTTAGAAGTAGTTTTGATTATAAGACAGAACCTGCAAATAATAATAATAATAAAGAAGTGAAGTCAATAAGGTGAGATATTCATGAGGATATTTGATTTAGGGAAGAAAAGGTAGTTTCTCACTAGAGTTATTATTAGCATCATGAGATTTAGGATATGCAACTAAGAGTAGCCAAGAAGGAATATTGAAAAGTAGCATGGAAGTAAGCACAATTGGAGTATAGAATTATATGGCTTAAGCATGAAGACTATAATTTAAAATTGCAATTATTGGGGCATCTACAACATATGATTCATGGTTTGTGAGTGTGTACATATATATATATATATAGAGAGAGAGAGAGAGAGAGAGAGAGAGAGAGAGAGAGAGAGAGAGAGAGGAGCACATCTATGAAAATAATGCCATGTTAAGTATACCACATGTGCATAACTGGATATTAGCCACCAAGAACAATTTACTGAACAATGGAGAATTTGCTAATGAGATAAAGCATGACTTGAATGGAGTATTTACCAATATTAATAAGGCCACATAAATATATATTAATATATTATGGTTTGGACGAGGAATTGAAGGTTCTATATATGAATTCACAACAGGAAAATATATTGGACCTTTAGACAATGCATGTGTGAGAAATGATGTTTGATGAAATTGACGAACAATTAATCTTGTTCAAATTTCAAGCCAACCTTTTATGAAGATCGAGCATATAAAACAAAGTAGCTAGTAAGTTGAAAAGTCAAAGGTGGTGTTTAGTGAAGTCAAGACACTAAATGCAAGTCGCATATGATTCATGTATTTAAATTTCAAGAGGCAATAGATGTATGTTGTGGAGTAGCAAAAATGGAAAGAACAAAATGATTTAAAAAATATATATATATATAAACAAAGGTGCTCTATATAGTTAGATCAATTTGGAACTAGAAGGAATATGAAAATACCATAAGAACAATAGTGTTGTACTTGTTTGCTACTTTAAACTTACACATCTGTTGTTTTCAATTGTCTCAATGAGGTAATGGCATGGATGATAAAAGGAAAAGTAAAAATAATGAATTACTTGATGTTGCTTCATACCTTGTTGATGGATGATTGTGCATATGATTGATGGTTGCCTTTGTTTATTTCAATCATTGTGTTGAAGATAGAAAAAAAAAATCATAGAAATAGAATTCATTCCTATTAATGTTAGGTCAAGAGATGTGACTAAATAAATGTTGAAGCTACTTGGTGCTTCCTTCGAAGGAGTATCACAAATCGAGCATTAATTCTTTCAAACCTGTGAGTTAAAGACTGGAGTTTGAACAATGCGATTATTGAATACAAAGAAAAAAAAAATTATTAGCAGTTATTGTGTGTATATATGTTGTAACTATAAGTGTGCAATGAAAAGATATGTAGATGACTTAATCTTAGATGTTGATAGATTTAGAAGGTACGTTGGTATCTAAAATGGGATATGATATTGATTAGATTTTTTTTGGAAAGAGAAAATAGTATTGGTGAAGTTTTTAACAAGTAAATATTTGAAGTCAAGATGCAAAGTTGGAGTTGATATATAGTCTACAAGAAGATACTTCAAGGATGGATGTTACAAGATATGATGAAAGATTTGATAAATCTTGGTTGACTTAAATGATGTTATTCCATGATTTTTGGGATGTTCAAATCTGGAAGTTAAAAAAAAGAAAAATTTCCCTATGATTCATAAACATGCAGATTTAGATATGGTTCTCATTGAAGGTTTATTTGGTTTGAAAATAGAAATATTATTGATAAAGTTGTCTTTGGTAAGGAATTGGACTTAGCATTACTTATCAGGATGCAAAGTTAGTTTTGATATATAGATTTGAAGGAAAATAAAATAATATGGGTGAAATATTGACAAGTGAAGATACAAATTGGATGTTGGTGTGAAAATTCTTGCATAAAGCTTAGCATATTTATCACCCATGCCTCCTTCGCTTCGAATCTCAAATACATGAATGAGTCAACAACAAAGATAAAAACTTCTATTACTTGTCATATATTTGGCAAAAGCGGTGCAATTAGAAGTAAAAGTGAAGTAAGACAAAAGAAATTAAATAAAAAAGCATACAATAATTAAATGTCTAGATCACATGACTTCCTTGGAGCATACATCCGCGACCTCTCTGCAATATGCATGAACATTATGTAAAGTTAGAAGAATTGTCTTAGAGCAAAGCATTTTGTATATGAAATCATCCTACATGGAGAAATATTTCAATCTTGTATCGGTTTCTTAAGGAAATACATATATAATGGCTTATGGAAACAAAAGAGGAAGAAAATTTTTTTTTTTGAAGTCATTAAAGTGGAGCTTATACATGAAGTTGAACTTCACATATATCAAATTCAGAAGATAAATTGAGTCATACAAAGATAGTTGTCCATCAAAGAATATTTATTATTTTGGGGGACAATGTCACAACATGCCTAAGTGATGTGCATGATAAGACGATGCTATAAGCTTGTACACTAAAATATATAATAAATAAAATTGCAGTGTCGATGCTAGGCTCAGGTGCTCCAATTCTTAAACAAAATATAGTCTCCAGCTAAGTGAGCATGCTTAGTAGCAGTACAACTAATTCATAGTGTACGTACGTTAAGTAGTGACTTAATTATTTAAAATTAGTAATTGATGCCCAAAAATACTTGCACTCCATCCAAGAATTTTGGTCAAGGGGTAAAATGTGACGGGCTAAAAATTGCTATATTACTTAGTGGGCTAAGGTCATTATTTATTTAAGATTGACTTCTTAGGTTAGGTGACAAGGCTTACGGAGTCTAGTGTATATATTAGGATAGTTTAGGGAGATTTGGCTTAGTAGGCTTGGAATATGAATCGTTGGATCGGTTTGTCCACTTCTAACCTTTTTTAGGAAGGCTTATACACCAGAGGAAGGTTATTGGCTTTGGGCTCTTGCAGACTCATTCTAGATAATTATGGAATAAGTAAAACTCCATCATGTTCATCAATCATCAATATGATCCAAGGATGCCATCAAGTCCAAGAGCCTATAAATACTCAGCCATTCATCCTTATTTGACAACTCAAGAGATTGGTGAAATGGTATTCCATTGTGAAACTTCTGCCCTCTAAGATTAAATAACGTTCATGTAAAAGAACGATCTTAGTTTACTTAAGAACTGTAAGGTTGATGTCCTAAGTTCCCTAGACTCCCTTGTCTATCATTTGTGTATTCGAGATTCTATGATTGCCTGTTCCTCCTCCCTGCCATTCTCTCTCCAATAATCCCATTGAGTTTCATCTCTATATCACTACTCTATGGTTGTACGTAACGTGATACCTGTATGACTTGTACGTGACCCATTTAGTCAGAACCCTCCATCTATAAAATCTAATGTGTAATTCCTTATGAATAAGTTCAAAAATTGAGATTGATTTGTAAACATATGATTCAAAAGAATCCTTAAACTAAGTATAAAAGTAATATACATATGATACAAATTACTACTTTTAACGAATAATTAATAAACTTTTGAAAACAATATTCTCAAAATGTGACTAGAGCTTAGATCCACATACACACCAAAATGTTAGAGGGCAAATTAAACCTTCAATAGGTTTCTTATGTTGGTCTTGTTAAAGCAATCAAGAGGAGGATGTATTTATTGGTTACAAAAATTTAACTTTTTCTAAAATTAAACCCTTTTTCATTACTTTGTGCATATTGCTTAAAGTTTATATATGTAAATGTACAAATAAACAAATGAAACTTGCAAAAAATAAAAGAGAGAGTTAAAATGTATCAAGCAAAAGATTTATAAGGGTTTTACCTTATGTATTAGTCTTCTCTTCCCACTCCACTTGCTAAGGATGTTTGCACCAATTATTGCATTGTTTTTAATCAATAAAGGAAAGTTACAAGATATAGTCTCCTTGGCTATAAATCACATTGCCTTGTCTTACAACTAGCCATTAACTCTCACATATCTATAAAACCTAAATCTTTACTACAAGTACAAGGAATTTGAAATTGAACGAGGAAATACAAAGAAATATCTTCTAATTTATTGTTCAAAGGAGGCTTTTGAGTTTCTTGAATAAGCTTTTAAGGTTACAATAAAATATAAAAAATAAGCTCAAATAAATCTAAAGACCATTAGTGTATAGATCTTCTTTGAAATTTGTAAGTGAATGTTATTTGGCCTTCTCTTCCTTTAGTCTTCTAGTAGTAAAAAAAATTGTTTAAATTCTTTTAGTTTCAATGGCTAAATGAAATTTTTTCCTTCTCTTGATTTTAAACATTGAGAAAGTATTGAGATAAGTCTTTGAAAATCTTATTGATGACTTTCACAAAATTTGTTGAATTTAAAATTCATTCAAATTCAAAATCCTTATTTTTCTCATTATAATTGTCACTAAATCCTTGGAAAATTCAACTCTAAACTTATCCCATAGTTGTACATATCAATCCCATATGATTTGAAAATAAAATCCCATAATTACCTTTGTATTATAGCTCCAAATCTATATCCTTTATCTCTTTTAATTTAAGTCTGAAAATTCAAATACGACCTGATTAAAAAACTTATATTTCGAGCTCATCTTATATATGTCATGTTAAAAGCTTAAACTAATCTACATGGGTCATTGCAAAAATAAATTGTTTGTGAAAGTGTTTCCATACATTGCCTCTCGCGTTGAGATCGCGTTGGTTAACATATAGAATTCTACTTGGCTTCTTTGACAATAAAAATACCACACATGAATCCTAAAGTTTTCATGGGCACATATATTTAAGCCTTGAAATATTGAGACATGTTAGATGCCATTACAATTTGAAGATGCTCATAACTTTTTAATCCATGGACAAATGGAATTTTCCTTTTATACTTGTATTCTACATGTCGCCTTTGGAGAAATAATCTCCTCAAGATTGAAGTGAAATTTTCTTTGATACTTGAGTCTACATGATAGGATATAGGATTAGGATCCTCTAAAATTTTAATTTCCTAAACTTTGTAAAGTTAGATTATAAACCTCGTAAATTTTTAAGCTAAACCTTAATTTAGATTTAAGTGCACTAAATAATTCTATGAGTTAATAAGGTTAAATAAATTAAAATTTTAACTAAATTACAAACCTGAACTTAAGACAAACGAGAAAAATTCTAATGTACTAATTGAAACCCTAATTGCATACAGAAACCTTAGACTCTGTATATGCATGAATATAAGATATTGAACCTGAATTTGATAAAAACCCTAATGCTAAAACTATAAGCTTACAAAATATATAAATTTACTCAAATGATGGTAAAGCCCTAATTTGGTAAAATTATCAATAGACACATGTAATCGCGTAAAATCTCTAATAAACGAATAGAGATAATTTCTAAATACTAATAAATAAAAAAAATAACAAATTAATTAAATAAATTAACAAGACTACAAATATTACCCTATAACTATTGGTGGTATTATATATATATGTATATATGTATATATATATGTTAGTTTCTTATTGATTTAGCTTTACTACATACTTTATACCTATATACTATGTAGTATACATTAATTTTATAATATGTATTTTTCCTATGGATACATCATATTCTACCCTAAGTCTTATCTTAAAGAAACTTATACATGTATAATTAAATTATATTATCTTAAAGGTGGAAAAGCTTTTTTATAAAAAGGTCAAAAAGCAACCTATATCTCTTTTCTTTCTTTTAATTTTTAGTTGCCAAATATCCTCCTCTATTATCCCTTGTGATTGAAGTAATTGAGGATAAAATAAAACAACTCAACATTATCCCATATACCTAATTAAATAAGATTAAAATTGAGACACTTACCTTTTTTTTTTTCCTCTATTGTCGGCTCAATCCTTTCTCCATACAAAACACTTTTTAATCTTCTTATCTTTCACAATTTCACATTTACACTCCATTCTTCACATCTCTCTTTTTGGCCAACAAACTAACTACTCCCTAGCCTTTTAAGTTCTCCATTTTTCCTTCATTTTATTCCATCATCTATCATCTTTATTTTATACCATATCATCCCATCTTCATCACTATTTTCTATCAACTTCAAGGGATTTAGGGACTTTAAGAGGGAAATAGGGAGACTATCTTTCAAAAACTTCAAGACAAAAAGTAATCAAAATATTACTTTTATTGTATTGGTTTTTTTCCTTGTAATATAATTTTTGTGTATTTTTTTTTATCTTGATATGTACTTTGTAATATTTCTTGTATTAAAAATATATTGGTAGGAGTTATATGTACTTTTTAGTATCTTTTATAGTAGGAATTATAT
The DNA here is from genome assembly GCA_024138015.1 of Lumnitzera littorea. Classification (NCBI taxonomy): domain Eukaryota; kingdom Viridiplantae; phylum Streptophyta; class Magnoliopsida; order Myrtales; family Combretaceae; genus Lumnitzera; species Lumnitzera littorea. The sequence goes on from JAMXBB010000008.1 coordinate 22,295,194, forward strand.
GTACATATATTTGGCTTTATGTACCAAGTGAAGCAAAATACATGTTAAATTTAAGTGTACAATTTTTCTTCTTATTTATGTATTCATATATCTATACACTTAAATATACTTATTTATATGTATTTACACATTTCACTTATATATATAGTACATGTGAATATATGTACTACTAAATGTACTTGCTTCAATATATATATGTATAAATATATTGTGAAATAGTATAAATATGTATGTGTATACCCAAAAATACATGTACATGTATATATTGGTATCTTATTTTTCCTAAAAAGCATGTCAATAAGTATAAATATATATGTGTGTGTATGTGTATGTGTGATCGATATGGTCTTCAAATGAGGGATAGGAATTATTTTTCTATCATTTAATTATTTTATAATATTATATATGTATGTATTAATATTATAAATTTTTAAAAATACAAAAATTAGATAAATTAAGAAAATTACATCATGAACCACTAAGAAGTTGCTACATTAGCATTTTCAAATTTTCTAATTTAAATCACAAATTATAAAAATTAATAATAATTAATTAATTAGGAAATTATGATTATAATAAGAATTACGAGAATTAATAATTTGGGCTTAAAGTTATAAATTAAAGACATTATGACAAATTGAGCCCAAAAATAAAAATATTTAGAAAATATAAAAATTTAGAAATTATTTAGACCCATTACTAAAATTAAAGTAAAGCCTAATAAATAAAATCATTAAGAAAAGTCCAAAATGATAATTAAAAGCATTTAAGCCTAAAATAAAGAAATTCGTAACACCCTAGACCTATAATAGAAAATATGAGTTCCAATATCCAAAATGAATCTTGCTACGTGAAAGTACATTAAAAAACGATAAAGATTCACTATAAGATCATAAAAATCGGATTTAAAATAAAAAAATTACATTAGATTAAAAAAAAAAGCTCAAATTAGGAAATTATGTAAGATAAATAGGAAATTTAGGTAAATTCTTAAATAAATACTTACATAGAATAATTTCCTCACTTATATACTTACTATATTTTATATTATTTAATTATCAGGTGATCTCGACGAGAAGATCCATCTCCTCAGCAATTACTACCATCCTTGACTATTACTAGGGTTGAGTGAGTACTCTTAACAATTCCATACTTGTTTATATTTGTAGATAGTAGTATTTAAATATTATTGATGAATTAGTTAATGTGTAGGGTTTGGAATCTATGTATGACTGATATTGATTGTTTGCTACATGAAAGTACTTTAAATCATTATGATGAATTGATTGTTACATTTTAAATAACTAGAGGAAATTTAGTTGTTTGTGATATTATTTGGTCACCTAATAATTGGATATAATTATACTTAACTTTGTTAAATTAAATTGGATCATGCATAAGCATGCATTCTATTATAAATATTCCATCCGTCACATCACACGGAGGTAGCAAGAGGCCATGCGAGGGTTGTTATATATATATTTGAGATTAAAGTATTTAGTATGGCGTACTTATACAACATGACCTAACCTTGGCCTGCGAGATTACTGGGTGATAGGTGTTGGAGACGTTAATCGCTTAGCAAAAGGTCGAATCCAAAGGTCACCATTTATAGGTGAGTTAAACTACAGTGGCCTACTTACAACCATACTTGAAACTTAATTTTTAAAACTAAAATTAAATATACCGTTTTCCTTTGACACGAAACACAGAGTTTCATAGTTATGTAAGTTTAGGTATAGTACTTGGATTTGATTAGTGTTGTATATTTTCCAATCCTAACTTTAGAGGACATTAAATCTAAGTTGTATGTTGTACTCGGTCAACTGTATGTATTTGTGTGGCATTCTACTTAATCATGTATTCATATGTTTGTAATTAATTATTTGATAACTTTCTTGTCTATATAGTTAAGAGATATCTCACTAAGCTTTATAGCTTACATCCTTATAGGCTTTTGTCATGGCTGAGGTCAGTTTGAGACTTTCGGGAAAGTGTATAGAAGAAGAGAGCTTGAGTGAATATAAATGTGTTATGGGATTTTCAGCTAATATTTTGATGATACTTTGTATTAAGATATTTGTTAGTCATGTAGCACTACTCTCTTTATTACTGTAACTTGACTATTAGTGTTATGGGACTTAGGGTCCTGTAAACCCTATAAAATCAATGATTTGAACCCAAATTTAAGTCTAAGTGTCCTAAACTATGTCATGAGTCGATTAGCCTAGTAACGATAAAGTTTTATGAAATTTAATAAATCGAATATAATATCGATAATAAAAACTCTAGAAATTGATCGAAACCTAAATTGCGTACTAAAAATCGTAAATCTGATCTATGCACAATTATCCAAAATCGAACTCAAACTTGATCGAAACCTTAAAACTATAACTTTAAGTTTATAAAATAATTAAATATCACTCAATAGTAATGAATCATGTGCTCCAAGATTAATGAATCATGTGCTCTAAGAACTCATTGGGAAGTTTGTTGTTGTGTACTTTGATGATATTCTTGTTTATAGTCCCCACTTGTAGACTCATTGTGAACGTCTCCAAACTGTGTTCTTAAAACTTTAAGTTGAGAAACTCTATGTTAACTTGAAGAAGTGTGACTTTTATCAACTCAAAGTAACCTTTTGAGGGTTTTGTTATGAGTAGTGGTGGCATACGAGTTGATGATAAGAAGGTGAGGGTGATTACCGAATCGCCTATGTTGACTTACCCTGTAGATATGCAAAGTATCCACGGACTGGCATCTTTCTATCATCGCTTCATCAGGAATTTCAATATTATTGTAGCCCCACTAACTGAACTATCTAAGAAGAATATTGAATTCAAATGGGGAGAGAAAGAGTAGAGGAGTTTTGAGGAGGTAAAGATGAAGTTGACTACTATCCCCATCTTAGCTCTTTTGAGCTTTAACAAAGTATTTGAAATTGAGTGTGATGTGTTTGGACTAGGCATAGGAGTTATGCTAATGTAGGAGGGCTAACCTATTACCTGCTTCAGTGAAAAAACTTAAAGGAGCCATACTCATTGCTCTGTATATGACAAGGAGTTCTACTCCTTGATTCGAGCTCTTACAATTTGGCAACATTATTAATTACCTAGAGAATTTATAATCTACACAATCCACTAATCATTGAGATACTTAAAGAGCCAACCCAAATTGTCTCGAAGGTAAGCTAAGTGAGTTGAATTCATGGAGAGATTCTTGTATGTCATCAAGTGTAAGAATGGCAAGAACAACGTACTGGCTGATGCCTATCTAGACGATATTCCTTCTTAATTGAACTATAGACCAAGCTGCTTGGATTTTCTATGATCAAGAATCTATGTGTCGAAGATTTGCACTTCAATCTAATCTATGCTAAGTGTGAAGATGGTCGAACTCTTGATGACTATCACATAGAGGATGAATACTTATTCAGGAAGAGAAGGTTATGTATCCTGACTAGTTTGATGTGAGAATTGCTCGTGTGTACGGTATATGGAGAAGGACTGTTAGGACACTTTGATAAGCACTAAACTCATGAAGTATTAGCTTCAAGATTCTTTTGGCTAAGAATGATGAAAGATGTTTGAGTTATGTTGGAGAGGTGCTATTTATAGAAGGGTTATGAATCAAGGCGAGTAAGGACAATATCTATGCTTACTGATCTTAACCAAACCATGGTTTGAGTTGAGCATGGATTTTATGTAAGGTTTGCTAAATATGTCCTAAGGAAAGGACTTCATCATAGTGGTCGTAGCCCGATTTAGCAAAATGGTACACTTTGTGCCCTAAGCCAGAATTAATGATGCTTTGACTATTTCTTTTCTTTTCTTACAGGAAATTAGGTTCCATGGAGTACCTAAAACCATTGTGTCAGATTAAGATACAAAGCTCATGAGCCATTTTTAGAGAATAATATGGAAGCAAATGGGAACTAAATTGTTGTTAAGCACATCATGTCATCCTCAGATGGACGGTTAGACTAAGGTTGTCAACAGGATAGTAAGGACTTTGCTATGAGTCATTGTTAGTTGAAACCTAACTGATTAAGATCTATGTCTACCCATAATTAAGTTTGCCTATAATAGGACTGTGTACAATATTACAAGCATGTCACCATTTCAAGTTGCTTATGGTTTCAACCTTGAGCTTCCACTCAATTAGAAGCTCCTCCTACACTAGTAAGAAGACTAATAAGCCATTGAAAGATCTAAGGCCATTAAGGCAATACACTAGAAGGTCGTAGAGCATCTAAATCAAGTTGCCTCTAATCTCAAGCATTGAAGCCAAGGATGGAAGGATAGAGAATTTCAGCTCGATGATTTAGTTTGGATTCATCTCAATAAGGATCAATTCCTAAATTTAAGGAAGAGTAAGTTATCTTTAAGAGCTGATAAACCTTTCAAAGTACTTGAGAAGATTAACCCTAATGCCTATCGAATTGAACTATTGAAAGGATATGGAATCTTAAACTCCTTCATCATTGTCAATGATGGTATGTCTACCATTGGACCCCACACCCTAGCTAGACTTTGAGGCTTATAGAGCTTGGCGAGGAGAATTCTACTTGCTCAACTTGGCTTTAATGAGCTCATCTATTAAGAAGGCCAGATGGTAAACACTTTGAGTGATTTGCTTGGATACACGCTAGTCCACTTAGTTTCTCATTCAGATTTGATAATTCAAATGCCGACTTATTAAGTGTTGAGAACCCCATTGTTGACCAATCTTATGCTGAAGACCTAAGGGATGACATCCCTACACTTTCCTCCTGCTGAGCTACTGAGTGCTGAGCTGCTGTGATAAGAATTGGGCTACCAGGCCTTTAACTCGCAGTTGAGCTTAAGGACTAAAGGGACTAGTGAGGTGAATCCTCTTGCTTTAACCGACTCCTACTAAGGTTGAGTTACTCTTTGCTGCTAATTGACTCTCTATGCTGTGCCAAATGACTGCCTATCTCTTAGAAATTGTGTACTAACTTGAAGAATGCCTTGATAGTAGTTAAACCTCGTACACTTGCTTGGTTATGTCCGAGCTGACGACTTGCTTGGCATCATTCTTATTGAGAGACCAAGAGAGCTGTCCTGCACTAATCCTTAGCTACTCCTATTTGGATGAATCTACGCTGCTTGGCACTCCTATTCAGCTACCCAACCAGCTTGTATTATTTTTTCTACATCATCCAACAGCATCACAAATGCATCTCTACCATATGTATAGGACCACATGAAGAATCTGCTGTACCAGTCATTGCTTTTCTTAAATATTCACTTTTATTCTTTTGTATTCTTTGTACATTACTTCTTTAGGATAATATCCTTTTTGTCTTTTCCTTTTTTAGGCAAGTCGCCCTAATTCCTCGAGTATAAACACCCTCTTGTACATGTAGCAGTGAAGATTAGATTACCATTAATTCATTGGATATTTTCCTCTCATAAAAATTGTTTGTTTACTCTCATTTAACTCTTATCCTAACCCTTAAGCAAGGCTAAGTGGCGAGTAATCTCACCGGACCAACTCATACTTCATATCGAGTTATGTTGTGAGTCTACAGAAGTTTTATTGGTGCGTCATATCCTTTGGAGCTGTTTGTGAGTTTTGCATACATTTCATTCATCTTTGTTTATTTGTGTGTTTCTTATCACTCTTTTAAAGCTTTCAGCAAGCTTGGACCTACCTTTGCTACCGGCCTTGTCTGTTCTTGGCTGCGGTACGCATCATACTAAGTAACCTTAACACTAGCCCAGCTTAGTTACAATGCTCTGAGATTTCAAAATGCGAACCTGATGATAGGTTGCCACCTGCCCTTTACTTTTTTAACATTTATACTATATTCCTTTTGTCCTTTGTCATATTTCCCCCCCTTTTTTTTGTACTAGGAATCTTCTTCACACATTATTCTTTATTTAGTTTCCATTATTGTATTGTTGCCTTAAGAGACTTATTATAAATAGTCCCTCAATTATAACGGTAGACAATCAATCAATTTTTAATGTAGGTATTACATATTATTCCCTATTCTTGCGAGATACCTTCTTTGAGCAACAACCTATACTCTTATCTAATCTTGTTAAGTAGCTCGAGATTAGTGGCGAATGGATCTTACTATTAGCTTGTGCGTTACATCAAGTGAAGTACTAAGTCGTGTCATGCTTATTAGTATGTCATATCTGACAAGCAGTTTCATGGGCTATTATGTTTATCGACCCATCTCTTCTTCCTTCGATATCTCGAAGGACCCATTGGTTACCTTCCTTACGGTAAGTCTTAGTGATTAACTCAGCTCCTAGGTACATCATATAATCTTGGTACTAAAGCTTGATGTTTCAATCGATAGCTATGTGTTTGTAGGTTTTATTTTAGTAGTTGATATGAATATGGGGAGGCCAAGGACAGATAAGGCCAACTATAGGGGTAGTGGGTTCGATCCTACCGAAGGAATGAAGAGTAAATGAAAGTCGATGGTTTAGCAAATCCTGCGCACTAACTTTACGGATATGACGTGCCGTAGAACCATACACAAACTTTAGACTTGCTAGATGTGATGCATCGGTCCGAGTGCTAGGGTTGCTTGCTACAATCCTTGCTAAAGGGATTGATAAGAGCTGGTAAGGGAGAGAGCTTTCCAAGAGAAAAGAACTCAAAAGGGGTTTTTCAATAATTTTGTTATATTTATATCTATATTGTTACAAATGTTGCTCTTTCTAGTACATCTTAAACCCTAGTGGCAAAACCGTAAATACTATACAAGGCCTTAAACCTTAAAGAATTAGGCCCATAAATAAAATAAAGATAAACATGTACAAAAATATAAAATTGTGTGTTTTACAGGGAAAAGTCGGCATGTCATCTTTTGGCATACCTTAGAAGTAGTCTCGCGGTGCTTGGCCGAGTAACTAAAGAGGTTGACCTATAATTGCCGAGTGTTGGAGTCAATCGGCAATAGTCTCTCTAGGCTGCGCTAAGTGGATCCAACCCTCGGTAATGTGATCTTTCAACTACTAAGTTGACCACAGACTTTGCTAAGTGAATCCAAGTCTCGAAAATGTGTTTATCTTAGCCTATCAGCAAGCATGATGCTGAGTAATTAATTGGTTAGGCATGTATGAGGTTTGATCATTGTCTTAGCTTTCTGCTTCTCAGCACTTTAACTGCAAGAAATAGTGTTATTTAGCTCGATAGATAGAATGAGTTGGCAAGTAGGTGATCTTGACTTTGGTAGTCGGGTTGGGTTGGTATCCTGAATCCTATTAGTAGTCATATGAAACATTAAGCTCTTATGAAGTGTTTAGTAGTCTTATGTTGAATCTTTTGTTGGGTTATGTGAGTATGGAAACCTTGTTGAAGAATATCGAACCCTAATGTACAAGAAGAGGTAGGTGATGTTGAGAGTGATGCTCTTGGTTAAGGACATGTTGGGCAACAAACCCAATGAACTATAGATGAGCAAATATAAAACCTTACTACTATTGTAGCTAACTTAGCCATGACTTTACAATGGTTAGTGGAGGCTTAACCTCAAGAAGGAAATGTTGAACATAGGCAAGGTATGTGAGATAGGCCGAGAGGACAACGTATGGAAATACAAGCTCCTTATACTATGAATGCATTGGTTGTATGACTTATTTTAGTTGAAGGACGTGCATGATGAAAACTTGAGCTGGAAGATGAGGATGAGGAAGATGTTGGAGATGAGGATGAGCAGTTTCCTGAGTTTAAATAATGCAAACTTTGTATGTAGAGAGGAATTGAGCACATTAAGGTATAGATTTTGAGCTCCTCTAGAACTAGTAGTGCTGATGAATACTTTGATTGGGAAGAGAAGATTGAAAAGATATTTGACTTCTATGATTATGAAAACTTAATGTGTATTTGTATAGCAGCTTTAGAGTTTTCTAGGTATGCAACCATGTGGTGGAAGAAGTTATAGACCATTCATCAATGAGTACGATGAGAAATATAGATGTGGAATGACATAAAGAGAGTTTTAAGGAGTAGATTTATTCTAAAACATCATGCATAAGACACTTTCTGATGTCTTTAAGAGCTCAAGTAAGGTAGCTGATCTATGGATGAATACATTTGAGAATTTTAGTTATTAATGATCCATTGTGATGCTAATGAGCTAGAAGCGTAAATAGTAGCAAGGTTCATCCCTGCTTTGAGACTTAAGATTAGTAATATAGTAGAAGTATAGAGGCTTGGGAATCTGGATGAGACCATCGAGTGGCATAGAGAGTCGAAAGGTAGAGGCAAAATCAACTCAGCTGAGTAACTAACTTGGCTTACCAAGTAGGACTAGTATGCTAACTAGACTTAGACATGGTCAAGCCCATTATAGTCCCAAGGTGGATCACCGAGATTAAGCTTCAAGCAGACTTGATAAGGCTCGAAGTAAGATTAAGGTTGAGGAGCCTAAGGTAAGGAAGGACTAAGGTTAGAGCTTAAAAAGGAAGACTAGAGAGATAAAGTGCTTCAAGTGTCTTAGCTTTGGACATGTTGCTAGTCAATGCCCGAATGGACGTATGATGACTATCAAGGGTGAAACCTACAAATTGAAGTAGAGAGTGTAATTGAAGGAGAAGAAGAGGTGGGTTTTGATCATATGTTAGATGATTTTCAAGAAGATTCTAATGCCTTGATCTGACCTAAAATAGGAGAATACTATATGGTTGTACGGAGATCTCTTAGTACCTTTACTTTTGATGAGAACAAACAAAGAGAGAATCTCTTTCACATAAATTGTCGAGTGAATGGCAATCTATGTACTTTGATCCTTGATTGAGGAAGTTGTACCAATGTGATAGCACAAGAAGTAGTGAAGGATCTGAGGTTGCCGACTTGATCTTCCCTTAGACCTTATAAGATTTACTAGCTTAATAAGAAGGGAGGATTGCCTGTTTCTGAGCAATTCAAAGTACCGATCACTATTGGTGACACATAAAGGGATGAGGTATTGTGCGACGTTCCGCTCATGTGTGCTTCATACATACTACTTAGTTGACCACGGCTATTTAATTTGAGAGTGCTCTACAATGGATATAGGAATACTTATATGTTCTAGAAAGATGAGAAGAAGGTTATACTAACTCTTATGAGGCTGATAGAAGTTTAAGAATCCCAAGTCAAGGTTTCTAAATCCTTGTAGAAGAAGCCTTTGGTGATTTTCTAAGCGTAGTTTTCTAATGATGTTAAGAAGGAGGAGTTTGTACTCTTATTGGTTAGAAGACTTCTTGAGTTAAAGGAAGTCAAAACATTACCTACAAGGTATAGACCTTGCTCCAAGAATATGCCGACCTATTTCCTGCTGAGTTGCTGAAAGGCTTACCCCCTATTAGGCACATTAAACACTGTATTGACCTTCAGTTTGGCATAGCACTATTTAACTGACTTGCCTATAGGCTCAATCCTAAGCAGGTTATTAAGCTGAAGAGACAAGTTGATGAGTTGATTGATTGTAGTTATGTTAGAGAAAGCATGAGACCCTGCTTCGTATTGGCTATCTTAGTACCAAAAAAGGATGGTTCATGGAGAATGTGCATTGATAGCCGAGTTATCAACAAGATTACTGTTAAGTACTGATGTCTAATTCCATGATTAGATGATATGCTAGATGAGTTGCATGATGTATGGATGTTTTCAAAAGTTGATTGAAGAGTGGCTACCACTAGATTAGGATAAGACTTAGAGACAAGTGGAAGATTGCTTTTAGGACATAGGATAGTCTTTTCAAGTGGTTAGTAACACCATTTGGACTTACAAACGCACGGAGCACCTTCATGCCATTAGCGAACTATGTTTTGAGGCTTCTGATTAGTAAATGTATTGTTGTTTACTTTGATGATATTTTGGTATATGGTACTTGCCTTATTTCTCATGTCATGTACTTGAGGTCTATACTTGATATCCTCTATACTGAGCAATTGTATGGTAACTTGAAGAAATGTACCTTCTATTGGAGTGTGGTAGTATTCCTCATATATGTTGTTTTAGGAAGAGGTATCAGAGTTGATAATGAGAAAGTCAAAGCTATTCTTTAATGGTCAATGTTGACCAGTATTACCGAATTTAAGAGTTTTCATGGTTTAGCTTTGTTTTATTGAAGATTCATTTAGAACTTTAGTTCTATAGCAGCCCCATTAACCGAGCTAACTAAGAAGAATTTTGAATCCAAATCATTTGAGAAGGCTCAAAGTAGTTTTTAAGAGATCAAATCCAAGTTAACTTCTACTCCAATATTAGTATTGCCTGACTTTAGCAAGGTTTTTAAGTTAGAGTGTGATGCATCTAGAGTAGGTATTGGTATTATTCTTATGCGGGAGCACTGACCAATTACATACTTTAGTGAGAAGCTCAAAGGTGTCACTTTAAATTATTCGACATATGATAAAGAGTTTTATGCCCTTATTTGAGTACTTCAGAACTGACAACATTACTTACTGCCAAGAGAGTTCATTATCTATACTGACCATGAATCTCTTAAGCATCTTAGAGGCCAGCAAAAACTCTCTCAACATCATGTCAAGTAGGTAGAATTCCTAAAAACATTTTTCTATGTAATCAAATACAAGAGGGGAAATCCAAACACTATGGTTGATGTCCTTTCTCATTAGCATGTTCTTATTACATCATTATAGGCTTGAATACTTGAGTTTGGTACCTTATTTGATTAGTGTGAGCATGATCTGTACTTTTGACCGTTAGTGGCCAAGTGTAATATTGGAGGAGTAGTTGAAGGGTTCTAGTTGAGTCAAGGATTCCTGATGAAGGGGAAGCAAATCTATATGTTGAATAATTCTGTTAGGGAATTACTTGTGTGGGAAGTCTATGCTTGGGGTTTAGCTGGCCATTTTGGCAAGAAGAGAACTGTTGAGTTGTTAAAGGAACACTTCTATTGGCTTAGGATGACGAAGGATGTTAACAAAGTTCTTAGAGTTTGCTAAGTGTATAAGTGAGCCAAAGGAAGAAAGAAGCCATACGAAGAATACACTCCTTTACCTATACTTGAGCAACCATGGACCGATCTAAGCATGTATTTCATGCTCGGCCTACGTGGAACACCTCGAAAACACAATTCTATTATGGTTGTGGTCAATTGGTTTAGTAAAATGAGCCACTTCATCCTTTACCACAAAACTAATGATGCTTTATTTTTAGCTAACCTCTTTTTGCAGGAGATTATAAGGCTGTATGGCATCCTAAGGACTATTGTCTCAAATTGTGATTCAAAGTTCACAAGCTTCTTCTGGTGAACACTGTAGAAGAAACTCAATACTAAACTTTTGTTCATTACTTCCTGCCATCCGCAAACAGATGGCCAGACAGAGGTTGTAAATAGAATAGTAGGCAACTTACTTTTAGCTACTTTTGGATGGAATATATGTGATTGGGATATCTATTTACTAGTCATAGAATTTACTTACAATAGCTCTATTAAAAGCTCAATAAGGAAGTCGCCTTTCGAGGTTGTCTATGGACTTAATCTGACTTTACCACTAGCATGTTCTTACTAAATCAAAAGGTTATTGAGCAACTAGCTAAGATGGTTGCTCAACAACAAGAGTAAGGGAATAGAGGACAGAAGCATGTCATTTATAACCTCGGAGACCTTGTCTAGGTTCAACTTAGCAAGGAATGGTTCCTAAGAAGGAGGACAAACAAGTTGTCCCCCAAGTCAGATGGCCTTTTCAAAGTCCTAAGAAGATAAATGACAATGCTTATGAGCTGGAGTTGCTTAAAGGCTATGGGGTATCCCCTACCTTCAATGTGTTTGATTTGATGCCCTATATGCTAGAAAGAGAATTCAACCAAGATTTGATAGCAAATCTTCAACAACCTTGGGGAGTTAATGGTATGCTAACCACTAAACCTTTCACCCAAGCCAGACTTTGAGGCTTGTGGAGCTAAGCTAAGAGAATTTTAGTTGCTCAGCTTGGCCTTGACAAGCTCATCTATCAATAGGGCTAGATGGTGAACACTTTGAGTGCTCTGTTTGGACATACATTAGTTTACTTAGTTTCTGATTCAGATACTGAACATTCAAATGCTAACCTATTGGGTACTGAGAACCCCACTGTTAACCGATCCCATGTAGAAGACCTAAAGGATGACATCTCGGCCCTTTCCTCTTATTGAGCTATTGCGCACCAATCTACCAAGCAACCCTAACACCAGCTTAGCTCGGCCATAATGCTTTGATATTCTAAAACGCGAACCTAAGGATAAGTTGTCATCTATCCTTTACTTTTCTGACATTTGTACTATATTCCTGTTCTCCTTTGTCATATTTGTCCCCTTTTTGTTTATACCAGGAATCTTCTTCGCATGTTATCCTTGATGTGATTTCCATTATTATATTATTGCCCTAAGAGACTTACTATAAATAGTCCCTTAATTATAGCCATAGACAATCAATCAATTTTTAATAGAGACATTATATATTATTCCCTGTTCTTACAAGATACCCTCTTCGAGTAACAACCTATACTCTTATCTGATCTTGTTAAGTAGTTCAACATTTGTGGCGAGTAGACCTTAGTATTAGCTTATGCATTACATTAAGTGAGGTACTAAGTCGTGTCGTATTCATTGGTATGTCATATTTGACGAGTAGTTTTACAAAAGCTATTATGTTTGTTTACCCATCTCCTCTTCCTTCGATATCTCAAAGGACCCATTGGTTACCTTCCTTATAGTAAGTCTTAGTGATTAACTCAGCTCCTAAGTACATTAGTTGACCTTCAACTATATGTCCCAAATGAAGAGCCATCGGAAGTTGATTTAAATTTGATCTTAAATCTCAATTAATCTAGAGGGAATGATAGGGATTAAGGATTAATTACTTGCATCTGAGGCTGAGGATTCACTAGCTTAGTCTGCCGAGCTATTTTAGAAGAGTTGAGTCCTGAAGAGTAATGCCTTCTTTACTCTGACCTATCGAGTTGTTCCATGCTGACCTTTCTCCATCTCATTATAGAGTCCTTTGTGGTAACCAACCCATTGTCAAGTCAAATACTTACTGGTGAGTGAATCCGAGGCCGAGCTACCTAACTGTCGATTAGAACAATTGAGGTCAAGAGAAGAATGACCACTCATGGGACCAATCCTTCCCAAGCCATGAATTGTTGAGCTACCAAGTTGTCGACCTTACTTTCCTTACTTGGATGAGCTCTACTCAACATATAGTATAGTATGGACTATAACATTAAGAAGCGGATACACGTCTTATCTCTTTGACATCCATATTGTCCTAGTAAGGGATATTCTTTTTCTATTATTACCAATTTATCCTTTCTCTATAGTCATTTTACATTTCAAGTATGTATCTAATTTTGTAATAAGAAGAATCTTAGGACTTACCCTAATTAGGGAATATATATATACTGCAAAGTGTATCAGTTGAAATGAATTAAGAATAATATTGAATATAGAAACTTTTTTTCCTTAAGCTAAGTGTTTCCTTACTTGCCCTCCTTACTCTTATCTACACCATTTGAATGTAGACTAGTGTTGAGTGACCTCTAGCTATACTTATCCTTAATATTAAGTATGACTTGAGCTTATGTGAGGTGTTGGTACTTCATATCCATCATTGGTGTGCAAGAAACCCTTACTTAACCTATGACTACCATTTATTCTTCGAACCATCTTGCTGTTTAGACTTACCCTTAATAAGTGTAATATTCGATTTTCGTATGTCCACCTTTGGACCCATACCATAAAATCTCCATTATCTATGCTTGTAAGCATTGGCAAAATATTTTAGACATATAATAAAAGGTAGTGAAGTGAAAAGAAGAAGATCGTGACTAATTATTTACATGTAATAGGTTTAGATCAAATTATGGCATGGTTTAAGTTTCTAAATGTTGGAGATGGTTTTTTAATAGGTGTAACAACTGAATTGAAAGTTTCTAAATACACTTGCAAAAATTTCTTTTTAATTAGTCATAGTCATTTAGATCCCCATGCGTTTTGTTGACGGCTTCCATCATTGGTGAATTAGTAGCTATTTATAAGTATCTTTACTTGCAAGAAGGAAGAAATAATGCTCTCTCTCTCTCTCTCCTCAACCCCCCTTTCTCTCTATTGTTGTTCATCTCATGGTTAAGCATAGTTAAGGAGAGTATGTAGAACGGTTATCCATTTACACTTAAATATTTTCCCTCCCTACCACTTGAACATACGCTTAGAATTAGTAGCTCCCCCAACTCACGATCAATAGTTAGATGTTCATCTAATTCTAGAACTAAAGGCTACATCATAACTTTATCTACAAATGGGATGTTGAGTGTATGTTGGGATGAAGGGATAGATTTAGTTAAATCTTATAGCCTAATTCGACCAAAAATGTAAACCCAATTGAGAACACGATGAAGTACGTGATTACCTTATACCCCATATGGTTACTCAATAATCCCCTTCTATAACAGAGAATAATTAATACAAATAAGAATAACAAATGAAGACATAAGTTACATAAGGAAGTGAAGAGGGGATAATGTTTTAATCTAAGTCCCTTTAGGATGATTAAATGCCACCGCTAAGCTAGCAATGGCAAACATGCTAGACCATAGGATATGATGAGCATCCATTTGCTTGGCTAGTCATCTTGGTGTTACTACAACTATTGCAGTAGCTAATGTGACTAACAGTGATGATAGTGTTGTTTCTAATTTCTTTGTAATGATATTGGTTTGAATAAATGAATAAAATTATTTAGACATTCCATTACTTTTGATTAGTGCATTTATGGTAAAGTTCATTTATATCTCATGATTATATACATAAAATCATATGACAACAACACAATCTCCTTGTATCAATATCGCTTTGCTTCTATGCATCATCTCACATGTGACAGTATCCCTACAGAACTTACATTTGACATAAAATAATAGCATTAAAATTGTAAGTATGCATGGAGAGTCTATAAGCATCAATGAATAAGTGAAACAATAAAAGAAATTTTAAAATCAATAAGAGTAATACAATGCGAAACAATAGGGAAAAGGAAAGCAGATATTATTAGGCATAAAATAGGCAAGGAGTAGATTCCATGAATGAAAATAAGAGTATAAAAATAAGGTTGTCTACAAATCAAATAATGCCACTTCCTTATCAATAGCTTGTGATAGGTAGCAACTTTTACATAGAAAATTTCGTATTCACTACATTATTCTCAAAGATTTCATATTACATAACTTTAACACAAAACTTATATTAACTTTTACTTTACTCCTTTTTTTTCCCCCTTTCTTAGTTTGCACCATTCTTCCTCTCATATAGACATATTATTTACTTTATGTCACTTTGTCTTTTCCCATTGACTTGTAAGCCTTAGATTTTCACCGCTATATATTTCTTTCATCTCCATGCATATCATTTGCATTGTTTGGTTATCATAGAAAATTAATGAACGCATACTCTTAATTTAATTTGTCTACTTATCTTCTTAGGTACTTTTTTAATCACTTTGTTCCAAATATAAAGTCAACCAAATTCCATAAAGAGTGTAGTTTTTAAAAAAAAATAAGATATTATTAGCTTTTTCAAAGAAATGAAAAAAAGATGAATATTTTTAATTAAAAAATACACTGTAATTAATTAAAAAATTGTAATTTTTACATAAATAAAAAATATTTTCTTTAGAAAATTATTTTATTATATAAATAAGAATTCTTAATTTTGTAAATTTATAATATTTTTAAATAATAAAAAATATTTTTATATAAAATTAAAAAAATTATTTTTAAGAAAAAATTGTTTTTCTTTAAGAATATTAATCATCTATATTTTATTAATAATTGGAGATTCGATTTTAGTCATTAGATACCTAAAAAATTCAAGAATTTAAATAGATAAATTTTAGACATGTCAAAGAATTATAAATGTTCAATAGTGAATATTAACAAAATTTTATGGAAAAATTTTATTTAGTAACCAAATCAAGCATTTAATGGCTTAAAATTTACAATATGAACATAAAAGTATTAACAATAATTTCCATTCGACATACAAAGATACTGTTTTGTAGAAACATCATTTAAATATATTTATCTTATGTTTAATAGTATTTTGTTATTGCTTTTCCCCTAAGTACTTGAATTTGTAAAATTCCTTAGAGCAAATTAAAGGCTTCTAATCTTATTCATTATTAATTCACTAAACAAGGCAGTGAAATTAGTGACTGTTCATTGTAAATGCTTAAATTAAATAATTGGCATTATCACAATCTATTAAACTTAAGACAGTAAAGCTACTACTTAAATGTTATTATAGGAACTTTTATTATTTTGGATAAGATAATAATAGATCTCTTAACATAAGGGATAAGAAATTTGAAAAAGTCAAATCTTTCATATTGATAGAACCCCCTATGCAAAGTACATGTATGTATCATTGTCCACATTCATTTTTCAACTTTAAACCTTCCTAAATCTTCACTAATTCACATTTCCTATTAGGAACTCCTATTTCCTATATTAACAATAATAAAACTCTCTTCACTATTATTTAAAATTCATCATATGAAATCTCCTCACCAACGCATGCAAATCTTATCTTATACTTTCATACAAATACAACCTACTTATTATTTCAATTTTCCTTACAAAAATGACTATAAATCTACATAAATATACCCTATGAGCCTACTAATGAATGAAAAAGTCTTACAATCATGCCTTCTCATTTCACTAATATTGTCTTCACTTACATGCTCCAATTGTTTTATTAGCTTCACCTTACATGCTTTTCTTCCCGACATGCCACCTCTACCTCCTCAACACTTAGTCCTTGATTCTACACTTCAACTCAATATCTAGTAAATTTTCATCAACACTTTGATATCACCAGTGGGCATGTAAGCATGCTATGACGTTTGATGATTTTTGCATGGTAGGGTCAATACAACTAGTTGATCACATGCAATAGGCATATTGGTCGACTTAGGAGATGTCTTGAATTAGTGATATGTTGAAGGATGTCGTTAGGAAGATGTATGGGAGGGAAGAATAGACAAACTCAATATCTCAAATGCTTAGTGTTCTTGATAATTCTTAAATTATTCTTGCTAAATTGCTTATTTGGTCTTCTATGGAGTGATTCCAATAGACTTTTGACATTAATCACAAATTAGCCAATAATTTGATTGTCCCAAATGAGAGGAGAAGCCTCCTATTTATAGGGTTTAGACATCAATCGCATTTGTCGAATGGCTCTAAGATGGATGTCTAAGATCAAGCCTTATCATTGAGATATTATCCTCTCCTTTAGCTTTGATAAGCTTAGATATGGATTGGAATGTACTTAAGGGCTTATGATAATAAAAGAAAGTCTGCTATTATAATAAATCAGCTTGAAGCACTTATAAGCTTTCTTAAGGCCCATTGAGTACAAATAAAGCCCAAATAAGCTTAGAAAGCTATTTTCAAGTCTACTTTTTGCTTGAGATAACCAACCAAGATTAAGAATAGAAAATCCTATATAACCCAAAACTTAGGGAATCACAACTTACATGTATCCCTATAATCTATTGACACGTTAAGCATTTAGGATCTGCTTTTACATGTTTCTATATACTTAATCATCACTTGTCACTTGTATTGACTTCCATGCAATAATTCAAGGATGTCTTAAATATATCCATAATTCACTAATATACATAAATGATCGAGTCCTCACAAAACTTTATACAAACAAAAGAAAATAACTTAACATAAATCTTTAACAATTGTCTCGAATGCTGTTAAGAAAAATTCAATACCTCATATCTTCAAAACTTAATAGCTCATTACCGTCTACTAATAAGGACTTTGAGAAGTCTTAGGTGACTTCTTTAGACCCAAGTATCATAAATAAACATAACATAATAAAACAAGTCTGATAATTCTTTCAGTAACTCATAAAGGACCATTTGTCTAATAACGAACTCAAACACATCATAATTCTAAACAACTACAATAATCCATCTCTAAAGTCATAATAGTAATCATTATAGTCAATGTCTTCACCAAAGCAACCATAACCATACATACTATAGTGCTCATAATCACTAGGACTTGTACTTGCATCTAAAACATGAAAACCTAAGAGGGTAAGTAAAGCTTAGTATAGGGCATTAATCACAGGCACATTATCGCATAGTAATTCACAAGCTCACACATATCATCTAAAACATTAAGACTAAATGCATCAAACATAGGTTATTATCTTTATTTAGGTCTAATAAACAACATAGTTCTGGTGTCTCGAAACTTAGAGTAACTGAAAACTCCGTCACACAATATATAATATACATATAAATATTGGTGTTAGGTCATCCCTAACACATTAGCAACCATGTCACATCTTACACATACCAGATAATTTCCATGTAAACTCCAATTAAGATACTGTTACATAAGGATCATCCGGGTCCCACTTTAAGGTTTGGTCTTCCTAGTCCCTTGAGCCTAGCTAAGTACAAGCAACACACTTATTTAGGCCAAATTATTATTAAGTCCATTTAGCTTCATTAATCCTATACATACAAACAACAAACAACCCTATACCTGATTGTATCATTTGCATAGAAATTAAATCACAAGTCTCACGACTTGTTCAAAAGAGAGACACCACATTCCCTTAGATTTAGAATTGAAACTAACAATATCCTTAACACAATAACTCAACTGGATCAAGTTAACTTTAGGAATCATAAAGGTAATTGGGATCGTGAAGTGGATAGATCGATTTACAAATTGTTTTAGGTGATGGTTCTTAATTAGGTTTTAGATTAGGAAAACAACTTCGAAGGACCCCTAAAAACCCCAAAGGAACACTGCTGAAAGGAATAGGGGTTAAGCATTTGGATGTTAGTCTAACTAGTGTCCAAACACTTTGCTCTAAAAGTGCGTAGCCAACTGTAGTGTTCAAACGTTATGGAGGGGGGAAGGGTCTAGACACTTGCTGCAATTTGCAGAGTTATGTAGATTGCAACACGTACTTAATACCCTACAAACAACTTTAACCTTAGCCGTTTCAAAAACCGACACTCCCAAAACATCATCCCGACGACAAATAATACACAACCCATCTAAAACACCAAACAAAATGTCCTCACATCCATAAATAATCATATCATTTTCATCCTCAAATTCAACACCATAAACATGCAGAAACAAGATGAGGGATAAGAAAATACTTGTTGTGGATCAATTCTAGCGCATCCACCATAGCATAAGCACTATATGATACACATTAGACACCCTAAAACTCATTTTACTCATAACCCTATGCGGAAGATGAATTTCCTTTAAGAAAATTTGTCAAATTTCATAGAAAACACAATACACACTTTGCCTTACAACTCCACAACCTTGGATGTGCTTTCTCAACTCACGATTCAATGTAGGATACCTAAGGAGTCTTCTTAAATTTGTGGTAGGGCTATCCTATGTGGAAAAAAAGGGGGGTTTTCAATAAGAATCCGTGAAGAATTTGTAATTAAAAAGAATTATAATAGCCTTACCTTTGTGTTTACAACTTAAAAACACAATTCCTTGAAGTTTCTCACTTCATAGCTTTAAGAACGTGCGCCAACCCTAGGAAGTGTAGTTGATGAGTAAAAATATAGGAAGAGAGTTCCAAAACCCAATGCACCTCTTTATATACTTAGGGTTTGCTAGCTTTTTACCTACCCAAAATACCTTTGGCCATCCTTGTTACTATCAGGCTCATCCTTAGCATAATAATCCCCACTTATTTTAATTTTCCTATTTATTTCTGTTCTTATTTTGTCTTTTTATTTATGGGTCTTACAACTCTTTCTCCCTTATAAAAAATTTCATCCTTAAAAGTTAAAAGATTACATACCTTATTCTTGAAACAACTTTGGGTACTTTCTTCTCATCTCTTCTTCTAACTCCCAAGTTGCTTCCTTTGTAAGCAACCTGCCTATTGAACTTTGATGTAGGGTATCTATCGTCTTCTCAATTCTTGAACCCTAGAGTTTACAATCTTTATTAGTTGCTCCATAGCAAAAAAATTTGGCTGTAACTCTAAGGTCTCTACATCCATTACTTGTACCTGATTTGGTTTTGTCTCTTGCTTGGAATTGGGTTTGAACTTTCTTAACATAGATACATGGAAGACATTATGGATGCCCTCCAACCTAGGAGGAAGCTCTAACCTGTACGCTATATTGCCAATCCTTTTTATGACTTTAAAGGGTTCGATAAACCTTGGAGACAACTTCCCTTATACCATCAGTAAAGCCTTGATTCTTACCTAAAATTCCAATGGGCATCTTTGCTTATTAGCGTAGCTCTTTAATGACTCTGTGTAGTTTGCATCCTCTGTCTAATCAACCTTACCTTATCTACTACTTCCTACACCAACTTTAAGCCTAAAATTTGTCTTTATCCAACCTCATCTTAATGTATGGGTAATCTGCACTTGCTACCATATAAAGCTTTATAAGGGGCCATTTGGATAGTTGCTTAATAGCTGTTATTATAGGTAAACTCAATTAGGGGCAAGTGTTCATCCAAATGGCCATAAAGTCAAGTACATAAGCTTGTAACAAATCCTCAAGTATCTATATGGTTCTCTCTAACTATTTGTTAGTCTACGGGTAGAAGGCAGTACTAAATTGTAACTTCGTACCTAAGGTTGATAACAAACCATGAGTCCCTATTTGATGTAATCTTTACTGGTACTCCATGTAATTTCATTACTTCCTTAATATATGACTTAGCCAGCTTATCTAATGTATGGTTGATGTGAATGGCAATAAAGTACGTTGACTTCGTTAGTCTATCTACTATCACCTAAATTGCATCATACTTTCTTAAAGTCTTTGGTAGCATTATCACAAAGTTTATGGTGACTTATTCCCATTTCCACTAATACTGGTAACGATTGTAACTCACCTGCTTGCCTCTATTGCTCGATTCTGCTATGTTGGCAAGTTTGGCACCTCGACATATATTTTGTAATCTCCTTTTTCATATTATTCCACTAGTAATGTACCTTTAGATCTCGATACATCCTTGTGTTACATAGATGTATGGTATATCTCGAGTAGTGTGCCTCTTTCAGCAGTTTACTTCTTAACTCTGGTTTCGTTGGCATACATAACTGACCTTTATACCTAAGCACTTCGCCAACATCCACAGTAAACTTTGCCTATCTTTCCCACTTCCATCTTCCTCTTTATTTAATGTATGCCCTCATCTTCAATTTAAGCCATCTTAATTCAGTCTATCAATGAGGGCTGAATCTGCATATTTGTTAACCTGACACTTGTTTCTCTTGTTAAAATCTCTAAATCTAGCCTTCTCATATCTTCTAACAACGGTTTCTATGTATTAATAAGTTGGCTAGATTCCCATGTCGTTTCTTACTCAAAGAGTTTGCTACTATGTTGGCTTTCCTTGAGTGGTACTGTATATCTAGGTCATAGTCTTTTATCAGCTTTGGCCACCTTCTCTGTCTCATGTTCAGATCCCCCTAGGTGAAAAAGTGCTTTAGACTCTTGTGATCAGTAAGCACCTTGTACTTTTCCCAAACCAAGTAATGTCTTTACAGTTTCAAGCAAGGATTACTGTTGCTAATTCTAAATCATGGATAGGGTAGTTCTTCTCATGCAGCTTTAGCTGGTGTAAAGCATATGTTATTACCTGATCATTCTGTATCAATATACATCCAAGTCTTAAGATTGAGGCATCATTGAAAATGACAAATTCTTCGCCATTGTATGGTAAGGACAACATTGGAGTAGTCATAAGTCTCTCTTGAACTACTAAAAGCTCTGCTCGCATCTGTCATCCCAAACAAAATTGACCACTTTCTATGGCAATCGAGTGAAAGGTGCTGCTAACTTAGAAAACCCTTCCATAAACTTTTAGTAATACCCTATAAGCCTTAAAAAGGTTCTAATCTCAATTACTATCTTCAGTCTTAGCCACTTGTCTACTACCTTTATCTTTTTTTTTTTATCTACTAATATACCTTCACTATTTACAATGTGATATAAGAAGGCTACCTGTTCCAACTAGAACTCACACTTATTGAACTTAGCTTATAGCTTCTCTACTCTGAGTGTACTTAATACAATCCTCAGATGCTTCTTAAGCTCTTCTCTACACTTAGAGTATGAGAATATTTTAATGAATACTAAGACAAACCTATCTAGATACTCTGGAAATACTCAGCTCATAAGATCTATGAATGTTGTAGGCATGTTGGTGAGGCTGAATGGCATAACTAGGAACTTGTATAACCTGTATTTGGTTTTGAAAGCTGTTTTCTCAACATTTGCTACCTTTACCTTCAATTGATAGTAACCTGACCTCAAATCTATCTTAGAGAAAATTTGAGCCCTTTGCAACTGATCAAACAGGTCATTGATTTGGTGAAGTAGATACTTGTTCTTCACGGTCACCTGATTCAGATCCTTGTAATCTACACACATTCTCATGCTCCCATCTTTCTTCTTCATAAAAAGTACTAGGACTCCCCAAGAAGAACTCAGTTTCATGAAACCCTTGTCTTATAACTCTTGTAACTATCTCTTTAATTCAACAAGTTTGGTAGGCACCATTCTATACGTCGACTCTAAAATAGGCTTAGTATCTGATAGCACATCTATTTTGAATTCTATTTCTCTACCGGGTGGTAAATCGGGTAGCTTATCGGGGAAGACTTTTAAGAATTTCTGTACTACTGGCACTTATTTTGGTCTCAATTCCTTATCAGACCTTAAACTTAAGGCTGCTACGGTAGACCTTTCCCAAAACTCATAGCCACTACAACTTACTAGTCTTTGACTCTTTACCTGATACTGGAAAGGTGATTCTTCTAGAGGTTTAAATGTGATTAACATGTTATGGCAATCAATATTGGATGGTATCTTGCCAACTAGTCAATCATTAGGATTATGTTAAAATTCGACATATCTAGAGGTATGTTCACAATGAAAAGGTATCTAAAAAGACAACACATAACATACAAGCATTCATTGCAGATTCAGAAACACAAGAACAAGAAGCTGTAGTATTAAATGAAACATGTACACTCTAATTAAGGATAGTGAGCATACTTGTAAGAGTATCTACCTATCTAGACTCTTGGCTCCGAGTTTGCTGTTGAACTATAAAGACCCCAGCCAGTGCTCTCCAATAGGGTCTTGGTGGAGGTCATACTGCTTTGGCTGTGTTTTGAGTAGTTATAATAGTAATCTGGGTGGTTTACACAGGCTGTTTCCCCACCTCTCAAAATTTACTACTCGGTGACCTCTTTGATTACAATGGTAACAGAAACCCTGATGTAGAAGAGTTAGCTCCTTACAGTCCTTATTGGAATGTCGTGTCTTACTATAGAGAAAACAAGCACCCGAGGTCCACTTACATTCTATAGCTTCATGGGCTCCAAAATAGCAGGTGTACATAATTGGTACTAGTAGGGATAGGTAGTCTGGCATTAGACTAGCTACATCATCGACCTAGACTGTATAAAAGGTGGTCTGTAGCTTTCTCTGATCGTAATGCTCGGTGTAGTTCTCTTGAACTGCTTTGGTAGTCTATAACTTAGCATAGGCCTTTTACCTAAGGTCTTTCGTTCTTTATGGGCCAGCAACTCTTCTTTCCTCTTTATACGCTTCTCAAAACTTCTAGCCTGCTCTATAGTCTCAACATAAGTACCTTTGAAGCTTACCATCCTCTCTTGTAGCTCAAGCTCTAACTCGAAGATGAAACATTTGGTACATAACCTCTCATCTCTTCTGATTGGCTCATGCATGAAGCGGGCTAAGTGGTTTAACTTTGCCTCATTGTTTGATACTGGTTTGTTGCCTTGATGCAGGATATGATAAGCCAGCTCCATTTATTCTTAGGTGCTATCAGGGAAGAACTTGTCAAAGAATAACTATTTGAACTCTTCCCAAATGATAAGACTAGTTGCATTTTTGTTAGTCCTAGGAGCACCCTCTTACTATTGGGCTGCAGATCCTTTTAGAAAGAATATAGTAGACTTTTTCCATAATGAAAGACTTCTCCACCTCAGTCATCTAATCCTCAAATCTTATTAGATCATTTGGCTTGGGGCAGAATGATTGAGCTATCTTTACAAACCAGTCAAAGGTACTCCTGTCGATACGACCACTTATACTATCTCCCAAGGTAGTTGCCTTTCCTGTCTCAATACCTTAGCATTTGCCTGAATGACTTGATTGTCCCTTTGTATCTACTCTACTGTTGTATCAACACCTTAATCATAGCATTCATCAAATGCAGAACTTGAGCAGCCATCATTATGTTTGAGCCTTATCTTTGATCATTCTACAATTGGGTTAGGTTTGAGGTAAGCATGCCCTAAGGAAGATAGATTGGATCTTAGCCTTGAGTTTGCTAGGCTTGAGACTGTCTAAGGGTAGGTTGGCCTTAGGTTGGTGGTAGGCTTGCTACCCTTGAGGTGGTAGACTTGCCTTAGCTTGATTTGGGGTTAGCAAAGGGATGAAGTTTAGGTTAGTATCCCTAACACCTTAAAGATGAGAAGAAGAGCTAAAGGTAGTACCGCATCTAAGCATCCTATAAGAAAAGAACATAAGAACAAAGTCATGTAAGTTGATTTCAAAGGAAGGAAATAGATATCTTAATGTACTATAAGCACAAGAAAAGGAAAGCTATACTATGAACTCAACAAAATAACTACTTTAAGCACAAACTCAACATAACCTTACATGCATACAACCAACATTACGAATATATTGGATCTCTTTGATTTACACTTACCTCCACTATGGTTCAAACCTAAGCTGTCTATGATTTGGATTTTAAACCTAAAGCTCTGATATCACTAAAGCTATAACACCTCAGAACCCAAGGAATCACAGCCTGCTACATGCCTTTATAATCTATTGACATGTCAAGCATCTAGGATTTGCTTTTATATGTCTCCATATACTTAATCATCACTTGTTACCTATATTGACTTCTATGCAACAATTCAAGGATTCAAATACATCCACAATTCACCAATATACATAAAGGATTGAATCCTCACTATATTTTATTCAAGTAAAAGAAAATAACTTAACATAAATCTTTAACAATTGTCTTAAATGTTATAAAGAAAAATTCAGTATCTCATATCTTCAAAACTTGACAGCTCAATACCATCTACTAATAAGGACTTTGAGAAGTCTCAGGTGACTTTTCTAGGCCCAGGTATCATAAATAAACAAAACATTATAAAATAGGTTTGATAACTCTTTTAACAACTCATAGAGGACCATTTGTTTGTTAACAAACTCAAGAGACATCTCAATTCTAAAAAGCTATACCGATCCATCTCCAAAGTTATAATAGTAATCATAAAAGTCAATGTTTTCACTAAAGTAACCATAACCATATACACTGTAATCCTCATAATCACTTAGACCTATACTTGCATCTAAAACATGAAAACCTAAAGAGTAAGCAATGTTCAGTACAGGGCATCAATCATAGGTACATGATCGTACAATAATGCATAAGCTTACACACATCATCTAAATCATTAAGACTAAATGCATCAAACACCAGTTATTATCTTTATTTAGGTTTGACAAGCAACACAATTCCAATGTCCTAAAACTTAGAGTAACTTATGACTCTGGCATACATATATGTACATAAGTATTGGTGTTTTAGTCCTCCTTAACATACTAGTAACCATATCACATCATAAATCTACCTAAATCATTTCCAAGAGAAACTCTAATTAGGATACCGTCACGTAAGGGTCATTAGGGTCTTACCTTAAGGTTTAGTTCTCCTAGTCCCTTGGGCCCAGCAAAGCATAAGTAGCATACTTATTTAGGCCAAATTATTATTAAGTTTGTTTAGCTTCACTAATCCTATACATCCATAATTGCCAGAGACTAAGATATAATTTCTTTTTTTGACTAGCTGTGGATTGTAGAACAACCAAACAATGATAGGTAGAGCCACTTACCCCTTTCTTTCTTTGCTATGAGATTTTTTTTGTACTAAATTTCTCACTCTCTCCACCCTTGTGTGCCCACCCCCCCTTCCCCCCTCTTTTTTTTTTTAAACTTTCCTATCATTTTCTTAGCAGTTGAACATCATTGAACTCCATGCTTATACCTAACCTTTTCCCTCTCTCCTTATCATTGATCTTTTGTAGTTGATAAATACAATTTACACTTCTGTATCAATAGATTGGTGTTTCATAAACTTTGAATTGTGAGTTCCTTTCTCTCTCTCTCTCTATTTTTTATTAACTACATTTAATTGTTAACTATATAGTAACTCTTCTCACTGACAGGTAGTGATAAGCTCATTTGAGATTGAGTTCATTTGAGTAAAAGACAATGACACAATGAGTGAACATTTTCTTACACAAATAGTAGTAAAGTTACTTCCTTTGTTCCATGTTTGACCTCCTTTTCTCTTTCTTTTCTTTTCTTTTTTTTAATTGACCTACCAATTCTCCATTTATGAATGTATCGGTGGCTCTTAACTAACATAAGAATCCATAATTTGTCTTCGTTTATGTAAGTATTTGTGGTTGCTTCTCTATATCCCTTATGTGACATTGTTATTCCTTACAATTGGTTAATTGTTGGAATTTTTAAATATTATGCAGGCTAAACAAGTGTGCTTTGTTCCATACATGTGGTAATGCCACTCAATAAGACCAACATTAGACATGGTTCTCATTTCTCCTTGAATGCAAAATTAAAGCTCCTTAAAAACTTTGTAATCTAAATGAACACAATTATAGACTATGATTGCCTCTTAAAGTGGTGTTGACTATTTTATAAGCTCAATAGCTTTTTGAGAATTTGGAATAGGCTAAGAATTAATGTGGAAATGGTCTTTCCAAGTATATAGACTTGTCGTCATTAAGATGTTTAGAGACAATTCTTTAGGATAAGCCTTAGAGGCTTTAGAGTCTAGCATGGTGGATGGGATTAGGGGTTGGTGCAGCTAATTGAGAGGTCAAAGTACCATCACCTACCCATAATTGTTGAAGATATCTTGAAATTAAGTTATTCTTTTATAAACCCCACGAATTTAGCTGTTTAAGTATAGAATCAAATGCCCAAACTGTAGATGATTTCTTGAAGTCAATAGAGCCAGTGAAATTTAAAACCAATTAAAAACTCAATTCAAAACCTAAAGTGAATATGAAAAACCTTAAATTATCAATTGAACCTCTAATCGCATACAAGGACCCTAAAACCTCAAATATATGTAACTGCAAA
This sequence comes from Lumnitzera littorea, assembly GCA_024138015.1. Lineage (NCBI taxonomy): Eukaryota > Viridiplantae > Streptophyta > Magnoliopsida > Myrtales > Combretaceae > Lumnitzera > Lumnitzera littorea. Next base: position 22,322,450 of record JAMXBB010000008.1, read on the forward strand.
AAATTAACCTTAAACCTTATCAAAACCCTAAGATAACAATCGAAGACTTAATTGTGTATAAATATATTAAATCTTAAATGTGTAAAAACACTAGAAATTGTACACGAACATAATAAAAACCCTAAAAATATAACTTTAAGGATATAAAAGCACTAATTCACCATAATTTACCCTAAAACTCTAAGTAATAATATATCCTCCATATTATGTCATTTCATCGGTAAACGACTAAAGATAACTCTAAATCATGCATAAATATTTAGAATACTTAAGTGATCCCTTAGAAACTAAAATATTGTATCCTAGATCACATTTATCTTCTAAGTAATAATTAGGATAATAATACATAGCATTAGGGGTTTAGTTGATATTTAGGTTACATGTAGTAAACCTCAATACCCTAAATGATATTTTTCATCTTAATTATACTAAGTAGCTTACTAGATGATGCAAAAAGGATATAAATACCTAAAGTAAGATCTCATCATCTATTTTTATTAATCAATTCACCAAATGCCTCATTTCCTTTCATTTCCTTAATTTTTCCCTTAATTTTCCTAATTTACTACATTATGTATGGAAAGTTGACTAAGTCAATACATGTTGATCAAGGTCAAAAGGTTGATTAAAGTCAACATTTAGAAAAGTCAACAAAAGTCACTTTTATTGGAGAAAATATCTAAGTTATGTAATGATTTCTTTTCTTTCTTCTCTTTAGATTTTTCTTCCTTCTTCCTACTTCTTTGCTGTCCATTCTTCTCCCTCTTTTAGACTTTTCTTTTCTCATTTATAAAACACAATTTGAGATAAGAACAACTCCTTTTTCTTCTTCCATTTCAAATCGTGAACTCCCCTTTGCTTTATCATCTTCACTTTTCCAAAATTTCACTTTTACAATCTTAAATACCACCACACACCAATCTATGATATCTACTTGCTTTCCTTTTCAAATTATAAAGGAGAAAAGGTATGTTTTATATGATTTCTTGTCTTAATTAGTGAGTTAGTTATCTATCTGTGATTAGTATGGGAACTTTATGTAAATTATGCTTTTGTGTTATGGAAGGAAAAGAATCCTTATACTTATGTTTAGAGTATAGAAATACCCATGTACATACAACAAGTGAGTGTATATGGAGTGTACATATTGGGGTTTTAGTGAAACCCATAGTATAAGTGTATAAATCCTTAGCTAAATGGAAAGAAGAACACTTGTACATAGGCTTAAACATGTGTATATAAGAGTATACCTAACAAATACATGTATGGGAACTCTTGTACATGAAGAACCATTATGTACATAACCTAAAAGGAGGTTTATACTAGTTATACATACATATGCCATGCTAAATATACCCTTAAAATACAAAAAGAATGAAATTGTGAAGATTTCTTAAAAGGGTAAATAAGGCATATGAAAATATGTATAAAAATACATATGCCACCATATGTGTATATGGGTATATGTATTGGTATATGTATATGTACATAAGTATACATATTAGTATGATATAAGTGTAGGTAGGTATATAACATACGTATATGTATGAATACATAAGGACATATGTAATGAATGAATTATATAAGCTATGACATCATCAAATGATTGCATAAACCATGACATCATTAAAAGATTACATAAGCTATGACGTAAGCAGATGATGACATAAGCGATGACATAAGCGATTGATGACCTAAGCGATGACATAAACATAAGCTTGTAAAATAATAGATTATAAGATTACATAAGAATATAACCTATATATGTATACATGTACACATGTACTTAGGAGTTGAAGATCCTTTAAACCATAATATACTTCCTAGATTGAATTAAACTTAATCAGGCCTATATCATAAAACACAGGTCTTAACGTCCAAAATGGACATCACCGTGTGAACGTACGTTCGAAAAAGATGAAAAACGACTATAAGTTTGCAAATATCGGAATTAGAATGAAAAAGTTACAAAATACATAAAGGAAGCCTCATAACTTTCAAATATAAGAAAATAGTTACTATTAACCCCATTGAGTATGATAAACCCTATATACATTATACTTGGGTTATATTGGGGGAAATTAGATAAACTACAATAGACTTTTAGTTAACTAAGGAGTCTGACTTCTTAGAATACTTATGAGTTTTACTATTTTGATTTAGGCGTTCAATATCGAGTTCTAGAAACCCTAAAGGCTTAGAGAATGAGCAATAATCCAGGTGAGGTAGTTCTAATGACTTGCTATTTGCTTGTGTGTGTTACTTGTATGATGTTTTGCTGCTTGCTGTTGCTTGTAGGTTTGAATGACTGTTCTACTTGTATGCCATTATCTGTGTGATCACTTTTTTTAAATTGATAAATGTAAATATCTGACCCAAATAACCAGTTCTATTTGTCATATGTCTATGACCCAGTAAATGTATGGATGGAGAGTACTAGCTTTGCAAAATGTTGAAAAGGGTATTTTTAGGAAAAAGTTTTCCTAATCTTAAACGTATTTTGTACGATTTTGATAAGGGCCGTAGTGTCAGAAATGATATTTTATCGTTAAGGCAAAGTTAGCATGGGTTCTCTACTTGATAGCAAGAGGACTCACTTTATTGTGCTTGTAAGGCCTTGGTTAATTTTGGTTACGAGAGGACTCGCAAGTTTGTGCCTAAAGGGCCTTGGAAGGTAGATAGTTCTAGTTTGAAATCCCCCTATTTGGATTGAAACTCTTTTCTTGACTAGGGTAATAGTCGAGTGTTGCCTAGAGGGGTGGTGCCCCTAGGTAGCCTCATGCGAGTAAGCTGAGGTGCCCTGTGTGGGTAAGTACAGGGGATAATCGAAGTGTAGATGATGTAATTCTATACCTTCCATAATTCTGGACTCCTATGGATATGTTATTTGCATTCATCGCGCATGTATTCATGTTGTAAGTAGATAACTTGCTTGCATATGTGATAATAATGTGTGAAAACTTGCTTGACCGGTGGTGGTGAGGAACGAACTCACTGAGCTGTTATATGCTCACTTCCTCATAGTTTCTCTTGCAGGTTTACTTACATTGGGATTGGGATAAGTCTCGAGTGTTAAGTGTGAGATGAAGATATGTATCTTAGTATTAGAAGTAACTGAGTACTCTTTAGATGATATATAAACATCTTTTATAGAAAATATTTATATGTTAGAACTTACTATAATTTAATTTTTCTTGTATATATATATATATATATTTTATAATGTTAGTATATCCTATCTTATTATTTGGTAGGGGTTACCGATTCTCTATGGTTCTGAGGAACTGTGGGATATCGAACACCCATAGTTATTTATATTTGTATTCTACAGTAAATTATTTACTTAAAAATCAGTGACCTTAGTGATTAATCGTTTAGAGTCTTGCAATCTCTAACTTGCAAGGCGATTTCTATATTATGGGTGCACACGTGCTATGGAAATTTAAGTAATCCTACTAGGCCCCCTTTAAGGTCCTAACATCTTCTACATTGGCATCTTCAGGAACATAAGGAGTCAAATTAGTCATTGAAGGTTAGTGACATGCCATATTCTTCTAGTAGCTTAAGTTCATAGGTGTTGTCATATTTTGAATGATCTTGAATGGTCCATCAGATCGAGGAGAAAGTTTGTTGACTCTCCTTTTAGGGAATTGGTCCTTACTTTAGTGGACCCAAAGTAAATAATTAGGGTTGGAATTGATTATCTTCTAACCTTAATTGCAAAGCTTTTTCTACTTAGTGGCCATTTTAGATAGTTGCTTGGTAAACATTGATGTGATTCAATAGTTCTTGTGCTCATTCTATCCCCTTTAGATTATCATCCCTGGATGTTGGGTTGATGGTTGTACCTATTGGAAGGGTTGGATAAACTAAATATACGACATTAAAAAGAGACTTCATAGTCGAATTGAACGTAGACTTATTGTACATAAACTCAATGACTAGTAGGCATAAGTCGTAATTGCTCAAATTCTTACCAATAGTAACTCAAAGTAAGGCTCCCTAAGTCCAGTTAACCACATTGGTTTGGTAGTCTATTTAGGGATGGTAGGATGTACTAAATGTTAATTTAGCTCCGAGCTTCCTCCAAAGTGTCTTCCAAAAGAAGCTAATGAACTTAGAATCTTAATCTAATATGGTACTATAGGGAAACCTATGCAATTGCACAATTTTTTGTAAGAAGAGATTAGCAATAGATAAATCATCATTAATATTGTGGTAGGGAATAAAATAGGCCATATTGCTGAATTGATTGACTACTACCATGATGGAGTCATGTTTTTGAGTTGTTTTGGGTAATCTAAGCACAAAATCCATGCTCTTATTAATCTAAGGTTAGTTAAATTAGGCAAGGTTGTGTATTTTCCATATGGCTCATTCTTTCCCTTTGCTTACTTTTAAGCACTATACCTCTTTAAGACCTTATGTGTGTCCTTCATAATCCTTGGCCAAATGAAATGCTCTAGCTTATAAGTCCTCATATTCTCGAATTGTTCGAATATACCATTAGAATAGGCTTCTCGAACTAGTGGCTTTCTTGTTAAGCTATTAGGTATACATAACTGAACTCTTTGGACATGTATCCTTAGTTTACATAGAACTGCAATAGCAAAACTTTCTTAGCATTTGACTACAACAAAACTAAAGAACTCATCTTTCTCATGCTATTTGGGTAGTGCTCTAAAAATAAGAATCCTTAATTGCAATGCTATGATCAATACATGGCATCTGGATAGAGTAACAGTTACACTACTACTATTACCCTTCTTATATTTGATCACATAAGAGAATGACGCCATAAATTCAATCCATTGTACATAGCATTGTGACAAATTCGCTAACCTTAAAGATACTTAAGAGAATCATGATCAGTATATATGATGAAGTCATAGGGTAATAACTAGTGTTAGCAAATAGTAAAAGCTTGAATTAGAGAGTAGAATTCTTCATTATAGATGAAGTCTTTTAGGGCAGCTCCACTAAGCTTCTCATTGAAATATGTGATAGGTCATCACTTTTGCATAAATACTATACTAACCTTTATATCAAATGCATCACATTCAAGCTTAAACACTTTATTAAAGTTGGGTAGGGTCAACATTGAAGCTGTTATCACTTCTCCTTTATCTCCTCAAAACTTTACTAAGACCTGTCTATCCACTTCAACTTAGAATTCATCTTAGCAAGCTCAGTTTAGGGTGGCGCAATGGTACTGAAGTTGTAGATGAACCATGTTTAGAATGAGCCTAGACCATGAAAGCTCCTCACTTCTGTAGTGCTCTTCAGGTAAGTTGTTGAACAGTTGTTTAACTTAGAGGATATGAAAAACAAACCTTAATTACTTAATATGGATAAGTAGGTCGATACTGTATACTACTAAACCATCGAAATAAACTATAACAAGTGTTCTAATAAAGGACCTTAACATATGGTTCATGAGCCTCATGAATATGTTTGGTGCATTGGTCAGTTCAAATGGCATGACCATCCATTCATAGAGGCCATTCCATTATGAATGCCATCTTTCATTAATCACCATGCCTCATGTAGATCTGATGGTAACTGATAAAGGCATATTTTACTCATATTTTAGTGTGTGAATTATATTGAATTATTATTGATTTTATAGAAATCATTAAGAAATGGTACTTAAGTATTTTCATTTGGATATTTAAGGTCTTGGAGGAGTCAAGGTGAAAATATGAGCAATTTGGAGGAGTTTTATGCAATTGAAAAGAAGCCCGAATCAACTTGTAAGACTTAGGATTGAAGGCAGCCAACCTACATTGAACATTGCCAACTTTTACATTCAACACCTATGGCCTACAACTTAGCATTGCCAACCTTCATGGCTAGCCTTTAGTTAAAAAAACAATCGGTTGTAAGCCAACCCTTATTTTCTCTATAAATAGGCATTTGTTAATATTTTTGGGGACTTTTTGCATCTTCTTTTTACCCAGAGAGTTTTAGATGAAGTTAGGAGATTTTTTGAAGAGTTTTTCTTTTGGTATTTTGTAGATCATTGAGAAGACTTTGTTATTGCTATGGAGATCATCCTTAGAGTTTGGAAACTAAAGTTTCTTTATCATAATTATAGAATTGGTAATTTCTATCCTATTACTATTTATGTGATTTTATGATTTGTTCTTATTTCCAATCATGAACTTCCTTGCAAATTTTATTATGATACATGCTTTTATTTTAATTTCTATAGCTGGTTAGGTTTTAATTATAGGAAATTGATGAAACTCTAGATAACTAAGATGATAATTGTAGTCATGTTATAAGGTTAATAGATGTGCGGATAATTCATGATTGTAATTTCTATGATTTTAATTATAATTCTCAATTGGCTATAATTGTTAGAAATACTATTGATACAGAAGTTGATACAGGGTTTGTTAGAAATTCTTGATTAAACTAATTAGCTAATGTAGGAACGACATTAATTAGATTAGTTAGAAATTATCCAAGGATTAATGCAATGTCTCGAGTTAATTATTCGCGAAGACATTAGGGATAATTGATTTAGAGCATTAGTCGATCATAGCATTAGGAGATGTATGATTGTAATTTAAAGTTTACTATTAATTGGAGATGCAAGAGTTGATTGATTAATTAGAGGTTTAAGTCTTTAAATTTTAAGGCATAATAATTTCACTTGAATGATCATATAGCTATTAATTTATATAACGTGATGATAATTTGATTTGCACAACTAGGGCAGATTCTATTTTCTTACATTCTTAATTGATTGTTCTGTTTTAGATATGCTCTTATGATTTTCTCTTTGATAGTTTTAGGGTAATTATTAGATTAGTTAATTCACAATCCAAATTCAATTGCCTAAATATTGATAAGAGCTATCATAGGTTTAGTTATTTTATAGTCCTTGAGGGATTGACAACCTCACTCACTCTTTATTACTTGATTCTGACCTAGTATATTTGTTGGAGTATTCGTAGTATTTTTTTACATATATTTTGAGCTGATCAAGATTTTGGCCCCGTTGTCGGGACTAGAGATATTAAATCTTTTAATTCTATTGGTAATTTAGGCATACTTTATGACTTGTGTTGTTTCTTGTTCTCTTTGCAGGTGTTTTATGCATAGGAGTAGAAGTATTGAACTTCTACCAATAAATTTTGAAATAGAGCACGCCTTACATCGGTTGAGGAGAGAGAATAGAAGAAGGAGAGAAGTGTAGGGAGTTGAGATGGTAGGCAATGAGAATGACAATTAGATACAGGGTGTCCCTCAGGCACTTCAAGACTATACAGTACCTACTGTTATGGGTTTTTCCATAAGGAGGCCTACCATTTAGGCCAACAACTTTGAATTGAAACCATCACTCATTTAGATGGTTTGGACAAATTAGTTTGGTGGATATCCAAATGAGAGTTCTGATGAGCATATTGTAGGATTCCTCCAATACTATGATACAGTGAAGATGAACAATGTTATAGATGAGGTCGTTGGATTATAGCTCTTTCCCATCTCACTAAGGGATAAAGCTAGAGCTTGGTTCCATTTACTGCCATAAGAGACCATTACCACCTAGGCTGACTTCTTATCTAAATTTCAAAGGAGATTTTTCCCATTAGCCAAGATGGTAAAACTAAGGAACAATATTACCAACTTTATCAAGTTTAGTGGTAAGTCACTTTATGAGGCATGAGAGAGATTCAAGGAGGTGAGCAGAAAGTGTCCACATCATGGCTTACCAGATAATCTCCTGATTAAGATTTTTTTTTTTTTTATCTTAGTTTGGATAAGACATTGAGGTCTTTTGTAGATGTTGTAGCTAGAGGCACTCTAATGGGTAAGATTTATGATGAAGCAAGTGCACTAATAGAAGAGATGGCCTCCAGTGTACATAATTGGCAAAACGAGAGAAGCAAATCAAGAGTAGCATCAGTTAATGACAATGATACTATGTCTCAATTAATAGCTTAGATTTCAGCTCTTATTACCTAGGTAAGTAAACTCACCTCAGCATAGTTTTTTACTACTAATCATGTTGCTTTTTGTGAGTTATGTTCAGGACCACATTCAACTCTTGAGTGCCTATCTGGGAATCTTGTAACTTCATCTAATGCAGAGCAGGTGAACTTTGTCAATAATTTCCACAGGGTAATCAAGGATTGTATTCGAATACATACAATCTAGGGTGGAGCAATCATCCAAACTTCTCATGGAGGAATGACAATAATGCATTTAAACCACCACCTAGATTCCAGAAGCAGGGTCCTACTTAGAATGCTTCACCTTAGCATAATCAATCTAGAATGGAAGAGCTTATGTTGAGCTATATGCAAAAGACTGACACCATGTTACATAATCAATAGGCTACTATTCAAAACTTAGAGAATTAGATTAGTTAGATCTCTTAACAGTTGATTAATAGACCATTAGGGTCTTTACCTAGCAATACTAAAGAGAATCCCAAAAGTGTTAATGCCATAATGTTGAGGAGTGTTAAGGAAGTGGAAATAGTTGATAGACAAGTTAAAGAAAAGGAGGAGAATCCAAAGAAAGGAAGAGGGAAGTAGGTTAGAGGAACCAAAGTAGAAGTCATTAGAAGTGAAACTGTATGTTCCTCCTATCCCTTTTCTAGGAAGATTGAAGTAACATTAGTTAGACGCCCAATTCGCTAAATTCTTAGATGTTTTTAAGAAGCAGCAGGTTAACATTCCTTTTGTAGAGGCACTTTAGTAGATGCCTTCGTATGCCAAATTCATGAAGGATCTACTCATTAAGAAGATAAAGATTGATGGGAATGAACCTGTGATGCTTATGGGGGAATGCTCTATGATCCAACAAAAACATTTATCCAGTTTGCCGAGAAAATAACGAGATCAAGGGAGTTTTACTGTCCCTTGCACTATAGGAAATTTTCATTTCGATAAAGTTCTTATTGATTTTGGTGTAAGTATAAATTTAATGCATTTGTCTATTTTTAGCTCTAGACCTCTTTGTAATTTACTTGAAAATGATTCTGCTTTTGTTTTTGATGATAGTTGTTTGTAGGAATTCAATCTATTGAAGGAGAAGCTTACTTCGACACTAGTAATTGTTGCACTTAATTGGGAGCTTCCCTTCGAGTTAATGTGTAATGCCAGCGACTATGCTGTAGGAGCAGTATTGGGGCAGAGGAGAGGTAAGTTATTTTATGTAATATATTATGCTAATAGACTCTTGAATGAGGCCTAAAGAAACTAAGCTACAATAGAAAAAGAGCTTTTAGCAGTTATATTTGCATGTGGCAGGTTTAGGCCTTATCTAATAAGTTTTTAGATCATAGTGTACATAAACTATACTGCTTTGAAATATTTGTTTGCTAAAGTTGATGCTAAACCTAGGTTAATTTGTTGGATCTTACTACTATAAGAATTTGACCTTGAAATCAAAGATAAAAAGGGAACTGAAAACGTGATTGCTGATCATTTATCTCATTTAGAATCTGACTGTTTAGAGCCACCCATTAATAAAAAGTTCCCTGATGAACAGTTGTATGTAGTAGAGATCCAAGGATTATCTTAGTATGTTGATATAGTCAATTATCTGGTAAGTAAAATCATACCATATGGTTACTCATTTCAAAAGAAAAAGAGGTTTTGACATGATGTGAAGTATTATTTCTGGGATGAATTGTGTTTGTTTAAATGTTGTGTTAACCAAGTAATCAGACATTGTGTGCTTGAAACTGAACAGCTTAGTATAATTTAGTACTATCATTCTAAAGAAGTAGGAGGCTATTTTAGCGTGGAAAGAATTGTAACTAAGATTTTATTGGCCCAGTTTGTTTAGTGATTGCAGGAATTATGTTATAGTTTATGCTCAATGCCAAAGGACTGGCAATATTTCTAAGAGACAAGAATTACCACAAAATAGCATCCTAGTAATTGAGCTTTTTGATGTATGGGAATAGACTTCATGGGTCCTTTTCCCTTATCTTTTTCAAATAAATATATATTTCTAGCTATAGATTATGTGTCAAAATGGGTAGAAGTAGTTGCTCTACAAACTAATGATGCTAGGATTGTAATTAAATTTTTGAAAAAGAACATATTTTTACAAATTTGGGATACCCAGAGCTATTATAAGTGATGGGGGATCACATTTTTGCAATTAGCAGTTTGAAAAATTGTTATCAAAATATGGAGTCACTCATAAATTGCTACCTTGTATCATCCACAAACTTATGGACAAGTTGAGGTGTCTAATAGGGAAATAAAGCTTATCTTAGAGGAGACTGTTAATGCATCTAGGAAGGATTGGTCTTTAAAACTTGATGATGTATTATGGGCTTATAGGATAGCTTGTAAAACCACTATAGGAATATCTCCATACAAAATTGTCTTTGGTAAATCATGTCACCTACCTGTAGAGCTTGAGCATAAAGCATACTGGGCCATAAAATACCTTAACTTTGATTTACAAGCTGTAGGTGAAAAAAGGTTGCTCCAATTGAACTAGTTAGATGAGATTAGAGAAGAAGCATATGAAAATGCTAGGATTTACAAGGAGAGAGCTAAGCGATGGCATGATAGGAACATCCAATAGTAGGAGTTTTTGCTTAGTCAAAAAGTTTTATTATACAACTCCCGACTAAAGTTATCCTTAGGTAAGTTAAAATGTCAATGGTTTGGGCCATTTAAGATAGCTAATGTTTTTCCTTATGATATAGTTGAGCTGAAGGTAGAAGACAATCGTACCTTTAAGGTAAATGGTCGCATTCTCAAACATTATTTTAAAGGGGAAAACATGGATAGTGACACCACTATCGTGGTTGGTGTAAACTTGTTTTGAGAACCGGGAAAGTTAGGTTAGCGACTATAAATTGAGTGCTTCATGGGAGGCAACTCATGTCTAACCAAATTATTTTATTTATTATTTATTTATGCAAAAAAACAAAAAGAAGAACGCAAGTAATTTGAAATTGAAGGCTAGCATTTTAAATTAAAGGGTGCCGGCCTTTAGCTGGATGTTGTTAGTGAATTTTGGAATTGGAAATATCTTGCAAAGATAAGACAAATACTGGGTACTAGGGTTAGTCTGATGCGACCACTCTAATGCCTAAGTCATTAGGTAGGATTGAAAATAGTAGAGTTGAGAAGTTTAGGTTCATTAGATGTCTCTTATAGGGTTTCTTTTTCGTATTTATAGAAGATTGTCACGTTTGAAAGAGCAGTTATAAGAATAACTGTTGAGATACATAGAAACTTCTTGGTTAGACACCTTCCTTAAAATGTATAGAGAGTAGGTAGTTATGTAATCATAACCTTACTTGTAATAATTGTTGGTGCTATGAACTTGAATTCAAATTTGCGATGGATCTGAGTTACTCGGTGTAATGCCGGGAATGTCGATTACTCGGCGAGGGGTCGAGAATATATATTACACTGCTTATTGCCATCTGAATAGATGAGTAAGATGAAGACTAAAACTTATTATCAATATTTGCCCCCTAACTCTCATGTTCGAGTAATCGATAAAGGGAGTAATATATAATGCACAAGAGGTCGAGTGGGAGTAGTTCTTTAGACGCTAAGCAAAAGAGGGAGTAAGGCGATTCGCATCCTAGTCGAAAAGTCACAATATTTGAATTCCTGCCTATTAAAGAGATAAAAAAGTAGGCTATATGACACCTATCACCTGAGTAACCATTGTGCTATAGACTCAATAACTATCAAAGAGTTATCAACCATTAGATTCCAAAGACATGACAAGCGTCGTCAATCTGCACTATTTATCAAATCAGTGATCATTACTGTCAGAAACATGTTTGTAGTTACAAGGGTGAATTGTCCATATTTAAAGGACTCTTTGAAATCATGATTCACTTCTATTTAAACTTAGTCTTCATAACCATATTTTCTTGCTTTCTTGTCTTCACTCTTAAGTTCAGAGGGCCATGGTTGCAATTTTTCACGATATGATGCATAAAGAAATAGAAGTGTATGTTGATGATATGATTGTAAAATCTAAGGAAGAGGAAGATCACTTAGAAAACCTGAGGAAGCTATTTGATAGACTAAGGAAATACCACTTGAAGTTGAATATGGAGAAATGTACCTTTGGTGTGACGTCAGGAAAATTGTTGAGATTCATAGTCAGTCAAAGAGGTATTGAAGTCGATCCTAATAAAGCTAAAGCCATAATTGACATGCCTCCTCCACAAACACTTAAGGAAGTATGAGGATTGCTGGGGCATTTAAATTACATAGCTCGATTCATATTACAGTTAACATACAAATGCTGCCTTCTTTTTAAGCTATTAAAGAAGAAAGCGAAGATCGGCTGGAATGAGGAATGTGAAAAGGCTTTCACTAAAATCAAAGAATACCTCATGAAACCTCTAGTGTTAATAGCTCCTAAACCTGGAAAGCCGTTGTTTTTATACTTGACCATAGTGTCTGAATCCATGGGATCCATGCTTGGCCAGAAGGATGAAGAAGGGAAAAAGCGAGTCGTTTACTATCTAAGCAAGAAGTTCACAGAAGGGGAGCAGAAATACTCAGAAGCTGAAAGAGCCTGTTATGCATTGGATTGGGTTATGCATCGGCTCAAACAATATACACTTTATTATCCAATTGAGTTGATAACATAACATGATCCTTTGAAATACTTAGCTGAAAAATGGGCTCTCATTGGTAAAGTTTCAAAGTGGCAGATGTCGCTGACAGAATTTGACATTAAGTATGTAAGCTAAAGTTCAATCAAGGGGTAAGCTTTGGCGAGTTAATTAGCGGAGAATTCTTTTGAGGATACCCCTTAAGAAGCATGGGTTTAGTTTCCTGATGAAAGTATCCTGGTAGCGGGAAAAGATTCTAATTGTGAAGTAGTCGAAGAATCTTCAGGGTGGAAAATGTTCTTCGACGGAGCAGCTAATGTGTCCGGATGTGGAGTCGGGGCAATTCTAGTATCGCCTGAAGGTACATAATTTCCAATGGTTATGAGAATGGCTTTCCCATGTACCAATAATATTGTAGAATACGAGGCATGTATTTTAGGACTCAAAATCGCATTGTTTAAGCAGATATAGGAATTATAGGTATATGGAGATTCTTTGTTGATCATAGGCTAAGCTCGGGATAAGTATAAGATGAAAGACCCCAAATTAGCACCTTATCGCCAACACCTAGTCGAGTTGATAATCCTGTTCAAAAAGATTACATTCGTGTACATACCAAGGGTTTAGAACCAATTTGCTGATGCTCTTGCTACTTTAGCATCAATGATCCAGATATCGAGAGGAGTGGAGATTCAGCCACATAAAATTGAAATTGAAGAAAAGCCCGCTTTTTGTTTGGTAATGGAAAGTTCATGTGACGAAAAGCCTTGGTATCATGATATCAAAACGTTTCTACAACATGGTACGTACCTCGAAGAAGCAGAGAAGGAAAAAAATTAATTAGAAGATTGGTGGCTTAGTACTTGATAAGTGATTCTATGTTGTACCGACAATCGTTTGATGGTACGCTTTTACGTTGTGTAGATGGGAAAGAGGCAGAGATGCTAATGAAAGAAGTGTACGAGGGAGTATGTGGCCCCTACATGAATGGTTACATGCTTGCCAAGAAAATCACGAGGATGGGATATTACTGGTTAATTGTAGAAACGGATTGTATTGAACATGTTAGACATTGCCATTTATGCCAGATCTATGCGAACAAGATAAATGCTCTACCTTAAGAATTGCATACACTATCAGCACCATGACTTTTTTTGATGTAGGGAATAGATATCATTGGCTCGATCACTCTAAAGGCATCTAATAAACACCGATTTATATTGGTAGCTATTGATTATTTCACTAAGTGGGTTGAAGGCTCATCCTACTCTAGTGTAACGAAGGGAGTAGTGGTCAAGTTCATCAGGAGAGACATACTGGCTCAGTATGGTACGCTAGAAACAATTATTATTGACAATGGCACAAATCTAAATAATAAATTGATGTCAGAGTTATGCCGACACTTTAGGATCATTCATAGAAATTCTACTCCTTATCGATCCCAAATGAATGGAGTCGTGGAAGCGGCCAATAAGAACATCAAAAGAATTATTGAGAAGATGGCCATTAAGTATCGAGATTGGCATGAGATGTTACCATTTGCACTCATGGCCTATTGAACTTCTATCAAAACATCAACAGGGGCAACCCCCTACTCATTGGTATACAGAATGGAGGCTATACTACTAGTGGAGGTCATGATCTTATCTTTTAGAATATTGTCAGAAACTCAGTTAGATGAGGCTGATTGGATAAAGAAGCGTGTTGAGCAGTTGAATCTAATTGATGAAAGGAGGCTGGCAGCTTTGTGCCACAACATCTGCTATCAGCAATGAATGGCCAGGACTTTCAACAAAAAAGTATGACCCTAAAGTTTTGAGCAAGGAGATATGGTGCTGAGGAAGACCTTGCCTAACACAACTGATTCGAGAGGGAAGTTTGCTCTAAACTATAAAGGGCCTTACATTATAAAGAAAGTATTTCTTGGGGGAGCTATTATCTTGTCTCAAATGGATGGTCCGAACTTGAAGGACCTAGTAAACGTTGACGCAATGAAGATGTACTATCCTTGAACATCAATGAAATTTTTGTTCAGATTATGAAATGCAAACAATCTTACTATTACTGTGGTCTCGTTTTCATTTTCTACATACAAAGTTGGTATTCCTAGTAGTCGTTAGCATTAGATAATATCCTTAGCCCTTTTCTCGTTCCACTAAAAGACCCCACTTCTCGCTCTATCCTCTACCCAAATAAACCTTACACACAAGAAGCACAAGAAAAAATAAACACTTAACTTGAAGCGATGCCTATTGATGAAAATTCTTTTAATACTTTATTATAGTTAACCCCCCAAGAAAGGGAGAATTTTTCCTATTTTTCAAGACAGGGCCATGTTCAGAAAGAGTAACACATAGCACATAAGTAGAAACTCGCTTGAGAATAGATGCTTACACGAAAAACTGATGTTTGGACCGAAAATTCAACACAGGACATCTTTGTTCAATAAATGAATATGTTTTACATTCATTTCAAGCTTAAGTTGCTTTCATAGAAAGAAAAAAAGAAGAAAAAGAAAAAAAAAAGAGAGAAAAAAGAAAAAGAAAAAGAAAAAAAAAATGGGACGGAAGAAGAAAGAAGAAGAAGAGCAAGAACAGGAAAAGGTAATGGTAAGGGTCAGAATCGTTGGTTTTAATCGGACTACTCAATAAGACATTAGACTACTTGGGAGCTATCATTGAAACCAAGTAAGTGGTTCTAAGCCTAATAAAACATTACGTTGGTAATTGGTTTCCCCCTAAGGATGATAGTTTGTTTTCCAAAAACAATTTCTTAACAAGTCATCCAACTCGTAGAGCATGGTCCCAATCTAGAGTTCCTTAGACTCCCAATCAGTCAACTTACAGAATGTTGCCTAACTCATAATCTTTTAAGGATTTAGCAAGCTCAGGAAGCGCTATCCCAATTCAAGTTTCTTCATTCTTTAGGTCTTAGCCAACTCAAAGAGCGCTTTTACCGCCTTGGTTAGTCAGCTCATTAGGGAACGACTAAGTTTTCTTCATTCTTTAGGTCTTAGCCAGCTTAAAGAGCGTTTTGACCGCCTTGGTTAGTCAACTCATTAGGGCATGACCAAGTTTTCTTCATTATTTAAGTCTTAGCCAGCTCAAAGGGTGCTTTGACCGCCTTGGTTAGTCAGCTCATTAGGGCACGACCAAGTTTCCTCATTTTTAAGTCTTAGTTAGCTCAAAAGGCGCTTTGACCACCCTGGTTAGTCAGCTCATTAGGGCACGACCAAGTTTGTTCATTCTTTAGGTCTTAGCCAACTCAAAAGGTGCTTTGATCGCCTTGGTTAGTCAGCTCATTAAGGTACGACCAAGTTTCCTCATTTTTAGGTCTTAGCTAGCTCAAAGGATGCTTTGACCACCTTGGTTAGTTAGCTCATCAAAGCACGACTAAGTTTCTTCATTCTTTAGGTCTTAGCTAGCTTAAAGGGCGCTTTAACCACCTTGATTAGTCAGCTCATTAGGGCACGACCAAGTTTCCTCATTTTTAGGTCATAGCTAACTCAAGGGGCGCTTTGACCGCCTTGGTTAGTTAGCTCATCAAGGTATGACCAAGTTTCTTCATTCTTTAGGACTTAGCCAACTCAAAGGATGATTTAACCGCCTTGGTTAGTTAGCTCATTAAGGTACGACTAAGTTTCCTCATTTTTAGGTCTTAGCTAACTCAAAGGGCGCTTTGATCGCCTTAGTTAGTTAGCCCATCAGGGCATGACCAAGTTTTCTCATCTTTAGGTCTTAGCCAGCTCAAGGAGTACTTTGACTGCCTTGGTTAGTCAGCTCATTAGGGTACGATCAAGTTTCTTCATCTTTAAGTTTTAGCTAGCTCAAGGAGCGTTTTGACCACCTTGGTTAGTCAACCCATAGGGGGCAGGACCAAATTCTCATTATTCTTTTCAAGGATTCTTATCAACCCATAAGGGCACTATCCTTCGCTATTCTTCGTTTCAAACTAATCGTCGTCAAGTGTCTTAACGTTCCTTAGGATAGAGTCGCCCCAAGGCAAAAACAACGTCTCTTTTGTCCTTGTAGCAAAGCTTTGCTCAAACTTTACCACAAAGAGGGGCAGCTGTAGACACCTAATTTTTGCCCCTTAGTAATCTTAATTTTTTATTTTTTTATTTATTACAAAAAGGGGTCCTAATTCAAAAATAAAAATAATAATAATAATTAAAAAAAAGAGAGAAAAAATTAATAAAAGATAGAAAAATAATAAAAATTAACAAATGATGAAAATACTAAAAAAAATAAGAAAAGGAAAAATTATAAAAAGTTTCGTAGATTTTTAGGAAGTAATTTATATTAGAAACAAATAGTTTTAGTTTAGTATAAATAATTTTTTTGGGGAATCGGGTAGTTTAAATACAATTTAATTGTACTAAATATCAAGACATAAGCCAACGGCCTAACGCATAGGCATTGGAGTCTTGGATTAGATTTAATTTGAGGTTTTAGGTTCGAGTTTCCCTAGGCACCTATGTCTTTTATTTTTTCTATCTTTTACAAAAAGTAAGATGAATGAACGTGATTCATATCTAATTAAAATCATTTGAATCTAATTTAATTTAATTAAATCGGATTTGAATAAATTTAGATCTAGTTTAATTATTATCAAATTAGATATAATAGATATGACATGGTTTGGATATATAAATACAGCAAACACCAACTCCACAGAGGACCCCGACCAACCACATAGACCGCACAGCAGGCCATACATCAATCTTCTTCATCCACGATCACTACTACACACTCACCCAACTGACCATAGCTACGCCTATTGCATCCTCAATTCGAAGTTCCATCACGATCCTTTCATCCTTGCTACAGGGATTAGCTTACTCACGGACGTTGGTACGAACATACAATGCAAAGTCAATCACAATTCATTGTAGATCACTTCTAATTAGCCATCGCTCCACCAACAAAACGTCCCTGCATAACTTCATTAGCAAATCAATCTCCTTGTTATTACACCGTCGACATATACGCAAGACCCTGACTTATTTAGCTCTTCCTCGCACCACTAAACACTAATTTGCCTGAACTGTAGCCTTCTCCTTCACCGACTACAATGCCTAAGCAGCTGAATCACACACTACGCTACACGATTCAACTAAATGGCTACAATCCACTGCACAGCTCCATGTGTATTGTACTTTACTGATCAGCAATAGCAATACACACGGCACACAACTCCATCGACTAGACTCATACATGAGAATTGAAACATACACAACTATAGCCGCAATTGTAGCCACAACTCTAACTCCAACATGCCTATAATTCCAATACGGTAGCTACTGCACTGATTGCTACTCCACTACAGACTACACGAGGACCAATATGACCACCTCGAGCCGCAATTCTAAACATCCACTATCTACACTTGCAGCATTCGCCGCCTGCCAATGATCAGACAGCATCGATTAGCATACACACGTCCTTTGCTAAATAAGTTACACTAACTGAACAGCAACTAGGCCGATTGACACAATACACTAACCTCTTCGATCACCCGTGGCAACTCATGTACATCTAAGCTTCAGCGTTAAGCCACTCACGAGCAACAGCCCCTACTATAGTCGTAGAGCATCCAGGTTAGTTCTTCTTTAAGTTTTTTTTTTTATTTGTTTCTTTGTTTAAGTTATTTTATTATTATTATTCTATTAGTTGGTTAGTTAAATTCATAGCATGATACATATCTATATGTATATATCTTAGTTAGGAAACTCTTAACATTAGTTTTTATATATTAAGTAGGTTATATAATTTTATTAAGTTATTTAGATAGATAGTTGTTAATAATATAATTTAGGTATAGATATGTATATATACATATGTAGGTATTAGTTTAGGAATTTTTGGGAATTAGGTTTTTTTTTTTATTTAGAATTTCTCCCTTAGGAAACCAATTTTTTTTAGAAACAAAAATTAATAAAAGGAAATTTTTACAAAAAGGTTATAGTGTTTTAAAGAGTTTTTGATCATTTAGAAGTTAAAATGCTTTAGATTTTTTTTTAAATCGAATCAATTACAATGTGATTGCGATCGATTTTGAAAATTAAAATAAATTAACACACTAAAATTTTGGAAAGAACTACGATTGTCTGATTTCGAGTAGCGGGTATGTAGGCACCTTCAGGGCGACGATAAAATATGTAGAAACTTAAGTTCTTTTCCTTTTAATTTTTTATTTGTTTATTTTTAAATATTATAATTAGAAGAATAATCCTAATTTCGGTAAATAGATAGTGGTACCTGTTAGGGTTTAATAGGTTAGCCCCCGAACTCAGAACCCTATGGTTCTTCATTCAAATTAAAATAAATGATCAGTAGTCAAATCGTAATCAATCCACCCAATTAATTATGGTTTCTTTTCTTTTCCCGACTTCAGTCGGGTGGCGACTCCAAAAATTATTTTCAATAAAAAATGAGAATTTCTTAATTTCTTTAGTCGAGGATTAATATTAAATGGGTTAGGGTTTAGTATTAATCAGGAAATGAGAAATTAATTTTAAATAAAAAACTGAAAATTAGACTCGACAGTCATCATATGTGACTCCTCAGTCAAATAACCAAGGTCAGCCAAATAAGAAATGGGAGACACATATTGGCACTACATCATACATGATGTCATCCTTATAACTCTTGATAGTCATCGGTAATAACACTTGCTTTGTGACATACATTGAACCCCTCTTACTTAACCAATGCAGTTTATATGGTTTGGGATGTGTAGAGGTTGATAACTTTAACTATTCTACCGCCCTTGCTAAAGCAATATTGGTACAACTTCCACTATAAATAATTAGAGCACATAGTTAATGATTTACCTTGCAAATAGTATGGAATAAATTCTTACATTACTCTTTTTGTTGATCACATTACATGCTAAGAGCTCATTGAATGACCAATGTTAGCATGTCTCCTTCTTTGGGATAGATTTCATCTCTTGTAACTTCTACTTTCGCTCCTTCATCCTTGCCTTCGACAACTTCACTAACTTCTTTATTCATGTTGTATACTTCAAAGGTTGGTACACCCCTTATAATTACCATAATTTGATGATTAGGGAATTGGAAGGTTGTGTATTTAAAACCCTTACTTTATTTCACTCAGTTTCCTTCCAAAAGTCTACCCCTTTGGAAATTCCTTCCCTTTTCCTTCCAAGTGTCCTTCTTTCTTACTTGATATTGAGGTAAGAGGCTTCTTGTTACTCCTATGTATAGGTTAGTTTACTTAAACAAGGAAGTATAAGTTCAATAAGATCGGTTCTTCTTTTTCCTTTTAACTTGTTTGGCGACCTTAATAGTTTCCTCAAGGGTATGACTAGACAACACTTCAACAACTTCTCTAAGCTCATCTCTCAATCTTGTGACAAACTTGGAAATAGTTTTGGCTTCGGGTTCTTCTACTTCACATCTAATCATTAGCATTTGGAATTCTTGCACATATTTGCCAATCATTTGGTTCCCTTGTCTAGCTCTTACAACTTCGTAAGGTATCCAAAAAGTATGATTTAGGAATAAATTTATTGTACATGATTGTTTTCATCTCTTCCTATGTCCGTACTCCTTGTCGTTCTTCTCTCTCTCTTTCATTGTATGCTTCTTCCACCACATGAGAGCATAACTAATGAACTCTAGGGCAACTAGTCTAACCTTATCACCTTCAATGTAATGATAACACTCAAATAGCTTCTCCACTTGTTCTTCCTAGTCTAAGTATTTGTTAGCAATTCCGCATCATAAAAAGCTCAAAATTTGGAATTTCACATTTTCTAAACCTCTAAGAGATTGGACATTCTACTCCTCCTTGAAATAATCTTCCTTAGGCTCTCTTTCTTCCATGTTTTTTGTGTAGTTCATCCTCTAGCAAACTCATCATTCAACTCTTCCCTAAAAGTGATGAGCAAGGTAAGGCACTTGATTACGTTGATTCCTATGACATGCAACTTTAGGAGTTGGGATCATTCTTTCGTCATCCTTCTAAAGCTCTTCCACATCACTTTTGTCTTCTTTTATCAACTCCAACCTTCAGTTAATGGATCACTTAACTCTTTTAACTCCCGGATGATGAGTTGGGTGAGCTACTCCTCGACTTGTAGCACCATAAGCTCGATGAGCTCCTTGATTAGCTTAATTTTCAGTTGAAGTGATTTCTTTAGCTTGATTGTTGGTTTGGTGAACCTCATCCTCTTTGTTGGCCATTACCCCTTACATCAACATCATATTTTTTATCATTTCACAATACAATCTAACCCTTCATTTGTACATAAGGGCATCTGCTCCATACGATGCCCTCTTTATGGATCATCACAATCGTTATCACCAACAACCGCATTTACACTAGGGTCAATCATCTCTTTAACCTCAACAACCATTATACTACCACAACGTAATAACCAATAATTACTACTTAGAAACATAACTAACTCGAATCACAACTAAACTCTACCTACTACTTTGTTTCACAAATTAAAAATAGAGCATGATAGAACCTCTATTAACCACTCAATCCATAGCCAAGAAAAGAACCTAAAACTACAACCACCATGACTTTAAACACAGAGTACTATAGTCTTTTAAGACTCGTAACTAATTAATCCCAACAACAACCCAAAAATGACAAAACATAAAATACCTAATATAACCAACATTCAATACAATTACTCGTCTAGTATTGTAACCACACTTAAACAATACTCAAACTCTCAACCTTGTTTAGAACCTTACGCTTTGATACCAAGATGATAAGCCTTGGAAGAGGGCTTACCATAGCGTAGATGAGTCCCCTAGAGAAAGCTACTAAGGAAAGGACGAGTATGGGTTTCGTGAGGGTTTTAGCAAGTCCTTAAGCCACTCATAAATTTGACACACTATTCAAGCACAATACGGCCTACAACTTGATGGATATGACTCACTGGTTCAAATTATAGGGTTGTTTGTCACAATCTTTACTAAAGGGATTGATAAGAGTTAGGGAATTAAGGTTCTCAACTTCATGAGAAAGGAGAAGCAACTTAGAGGAAATTCATTAGTAAAATAGGTAAAAATATTATTACAACAATTGTCTAAATAAGGTATTTATACTTAGTGAGCTAGGGTTACAGCACCATGGATTCTGAGTGGGTGATTTAAGGCATATGTGTAAGTAGGCTGATTGATAAGATAATTTCATGTGTGTGTCTTAAGAGTTTGTAACGCCTTAGAACTTAAGGGTGCCATAACTTGCTACATGTCCCTAGTTTTCTAATGATACATTAAGGTTCTAAAACTAACTACAATCTCCAAAATCACCTATATTAAAATAATTATCCAATTGTAACAATTCAAAAATGACTTATAGGCGAATCACTCTAACCACAAAGTGCTAAGTAACTTAATCTTGATCTTCTACAGCATACATAACTAATTTCCTCTCTTTCCTAACTTGATGATAGCGATCCCCATACTTATCACAAACTTATCAAATCGACCTGTAGTTGTAAAAATAAAAAATGCATTAAAGCCCAGTACATGATGCACAAGTACGTATGGATGCTAAGCCAAGTCATATACATGCATATGATGCAAATTACATCGAGTATAAGTTGAGTAGTAAATTAATTATCTTTAATTTAGGCTATTAATCAACAAAGGGATACTCATGATCTTACCATGCCATGATTTTTGAACATATGCGTAGGTGGATATAAATATACATTTTCCTTTATATCCTTTACGCCTAAGTCTACAGACTAAAGACCATAAATCCTAGAATTCTAATTACATCATCCCATACAAAAGTCCACTAGGGAATCTTCACATATGGTCATTAGTTGCTCCTCTAAAGATCTGCCATCGTAGGCCCTTAAGGCAAGTAGGTTAAGTACAACCAATAATTAAGTTTAATTAATTTGAATATAAATTTGTTTAGTTTACTTACTAAGTCCTAACAAGCATAAGTAAACAAACAAGCACTACGTACCTAGAAAGTTGATCCAAAACCAATTTCAAAGTTCGAGTCCAACTCAAAGTCTAAACCAAGCTTATAAGTTCGAATCCAATCCTAAGATCCAAACTGTACTTAATAAGAACCTTGAATCAAGAACCTAACAATTTAAACAACAAGCCTTCCTTAATATATATTAAATCCAATTCAACATAAAGCTTATAGATTAAAACTCCTAACTTGACTTTGTTTACAAACCTCTAAACTCAATCTTAACTCCTAAGGGTACCCTGACTAAAGTTAAGGGTAAAGTTCAAAACTCTAACTAAGAATAAGTTGGAGAAAACATTTGGAAAAAGAATCGAAAGCTTGGAGTAGTGGGGAGATTTTGATGGAGTACAGTTTGAAAATTACTAATTATTGTATTGGAGTGGTAAAATAAGATAAAGCTTGTTAAAATTGGCTAAAATGACATTTGGGAGAAAAAAGGTTTAAAACTACTTAAAATGTTAAATTGAGCATAAATAACCTAAAAGTTCTAGGTAAAGGTTGGAACTTTAATAAAAGAAGGCTAAGTGGAACTCAATATTAATATTAGGAAAAATGTGTGATTGAGTTTAGTCAAGAAGAACAACAAGAAAATGCTTTACATAAAGTTCCAAGCTTGACATGGTTGGTGACATGACCATGTTGCTTGGTTGTGTCAAAATCTGACTATTTTACAAAAGAGGGTTTATTGGAACCAAATATTAAGAGTAGGAAAAGGTTTTTTTAAGTTTGGTTAAGAAGAACATAAGGAAAAAATTTCACAAAAAGTTGTAACTTAACATGGTCAGAGATATGACCATGTCGCTTAGTTGTGTTAAAATATGACCTTTTCGCAAAAGTTGGATTTTTTTTTTCTTTAGAAGAAAGTTAGTTGGAACTATATTTTAAGGGTAAGAAAATATTTCATTAAGTTTAGTTAAGAAAATCCTAAGAAAGGACACTTGGAGTTCACCACTAGACATAAGCAGCGACACATCCCTGTCGTTTGATTATACAACTTTTTAGTCAAAATTTTCCCTTATTTAGACATGGTAAGGGACATGGTCATGTCCCTCTAATAGTAAACTAGAGCCTTAAAATTCTTAGAAAAGCATTCAAAACCAACTTTTTTTCTTTATAATCTCCAACCTAACCTTAAATATACTTCAAATCCTTAATTACCCATCATCTAAACTCCTTTTTAAAATGTCAAAACCATAAATTGTAACTCAAACATCCACTTAATCATCAAACCCACCATCAACATTATGAACACTAACAATAAACAAAAGAACAAGAAGTAGAGTGAAGAATATTTACTTCAATAGCTCACACATTTGAAATGCTTAAGAAATAAGTTGTAAACCACCTAGATATATCATTAAATACTTGTATAATGTTTGGATTATAAGAAAAACCCACTTAAACATCATCCAAAATGGGGTTTTTGCTTAAATGAACTTTAAATGGAGAAGACCACTTAATATCTTATCTCAATCCCTTCTTTTACTTGTTATTGATGTAGACATAGAGATTATAGAAAAAAAAAAAACCCTTAAGTTAACAAGTTATAAATGATAAGAAAGTAGTGGTTTTAGTATGCTTAAGTCTCTAAAACAAATTTTCCTCAAGTAAATACCAAAGTCCTACCTTAATCTCCTCTGAGCTTTCATCTTTGGACTTAGCTATGGGGTTGCTCAAGATTTTTTGCACAAAATGAGAGGGTTTAGATTGTTTTTAGGAATGATTTAGGTTTAAGGGGAATGGTGGCTACCAAAAGAAAATGGGTAAGGTCTTAGTAACTTGATGAAAAGACCAAATGGCCCTCATTTTGAAAACAATTTGTATTAAATTTTCTTAGGCATTATAGAGTTAAACAAGGACACCCCATGGGTTTGGGTTGTAGAAATATAATATAATAATAATATTATAGTTAAAAATAATAAATTTTACTAAACTATATTATATTGTATTTTACTTGTTGTCAACACACGATTTAGATGATGAAAGTTAACTGAACTTTATCGATAAATTATTTGCATTATAAAATTATAAAATGACATAAAATAATGTATAAAAATAGTACGTGTACTTTAGATATAATTATTATATATAAATACTCGAAAATGCTTAAAATAGTCAAAAATTTACATAATTAAGTAAAAATTAATAAGAAAAATAATAAAAATCAATAAAAAATGATCATACGACAAAAGTCAGAAGGTTTTAAGGTAAGACAACATATGAACAGCTGTTAATTGAATAAGGTTAACTTAAGGACACTTAATAATGCATGGATTAAGGGTATTTAAGTTAAATTGAAAGTGAAAATCACTATTTCTATATCTTGCTAGCTAGGAATTATCATGAGGAGCACTTAATGGATTTTTTTGGGAGTCTTAGGATTTTGGAAAAAAAATTAGAAAGAGGAAGAAAAATCAAAGAAAAGTTCTAGAGAAAAAAAAAATGTAAAACTACGAAAACTAAGATAACTTTGAGTACATGCATTCGAAGAGCAACTAGGAGTGAAGCACTACCACTACCCAACAGTGGTGGTAGTGCATAGAGTGGCCAACAACTAAGTAGTGGCTATGGGTGGTTGGATGGCCATCATTTTGATGAGTGAGAATTTCTACCTAATTTTCCTTAAATTATTAAAAATATCTAACTACCTCCAAAAATTATGAGAAAAATTATTTTGAAGTATTTTTACATGTACTTTTAAAGAAAAATACTATATTTTAAAATTTTTAAGTGAGTATATAACCTCCTTAAGAAATCACCTAAAATCGAATTATTTTTGAAGTTGTCTTAAATAACTCTATTAACTTAGTTTCAAAACCAAACTTTTTCTAAAGTGTCCTTATATTGTTGTAAGAATTATATAAAGTGTTTTTCGATAAAAATATTTTCTATGATTCTTAAGAATTTTTTAGCCTCTAAATTTGGTTAAAAAAATGGTTTCTCAAAGATTTTTTACAATCAACCTTAGGGAAAACAACTTGTATTAGTTCTAGAGATCATTTGTATTATATCTTACTTAGCTAATTGATTTAGAGTTGTGTAGATTAAATTAGGGTTGAAATATGCACAAATTATTAGTTATGGGCTTAGTGCATTAAATTAAGAATATGAAAATTTGGAAGTTTTAATTATTAGTTAATTAGTAAGATAAACTTCTTGTATGGCAATGTTTTAGCATGATTATAACCTGAAATATAATGATGGAGTGAGTTGCTTTAAGAAAACTTATAAATTGAATCTATTTAGAGAGTTCTTTAAATTGTTGATCTAGTAAAAGAAGGGCTCAATCCTAAGTTCATAGGCCTGATCAAAAGGTTGGCTAATATGAATAACTTAATTAATGTAACATGAGAAGGTTGATCAGAGAGTTCCTAGTTAGTAAAGCTGTCTTCGAATACTTCTTTAGAGGGCTCCAAAAGAAAAACTATATTAAGATTCCTTTTCAAAACCTTGTTTAGAGACTTTAACAACAAGCTAAAACTTAACAAATGACTTAATGAACCTACCTAAAGTAAATCAAAACTATATAATAAACATTAAAAAGAATTCACATACTTTTTATTTAACAAAAATTGAAATATTGATATTGATTGTTTAGGGACTTGTGAAGGGATTGAGCACGGGAAGCAAGGTTAATTCGTGTTGATATCAAGGAAGTTGAGATTGGTGCTTTATGGCATGTGGGAGTATCATTTCAAGATACTCAAAGGATTAAGAGTACTTGTTTGTGGTTGCATCTAGATTGTATGTATGTGTACTATGTGTGTGCTTGTGATACTAGTTTGTAATTGGGAGATGATCTCTAAGTGTTATTTTTTGTTCGTATATGTCATGTTCGGCATGTTTTGAACTTGGCTGTTCACCTTAAAAACTAGACTAACCTTAACTTAACTAAGTTCTAACGTAACATTCATTACAACCCAATAGAGGTAATGATTAGGTTGTCTGATCAAATACTAATACTTCGATGAGGATAGCCAAAATGGTCATTTTTTCATCCTTAATCGAACAAAGTGATATGAAAGGAGATCAGGACAAGATTGGGAACCGTAGTTTAAGAGGGGAAGGTGTTCTTCATTGTATAAGCTTGGATTTGGTTTGATAATGTCGTGTTGAAACTCCTTAATTTAGGTTTGAGTAGATGAAATTACTCTAAATTCATAATGGATCGGATGAGTATTGTATGATGGATTACTATTTGCTCAATGCATTTGCATTTAATTAAGGATTTGATACTCTTTTGACTCCGTCTTATCATATCAAGCTAGTTATGCTTATATCCCAATAGAATGTTTTGCAAGTCATTATTAGTATTTGGAGATGTTGCATTACAATCACCTATAGGTTGGTTTTAATAGGTTAGGGAGTGAAGATGTGAAGACTAATAAAAGGATCACCCTATTACTTTTTTTTTTCTTTTGTGGGAAAACTATAAGTGTCTTCTTAGGAGGCCCTATAGTTTTTGTTGGCTAGTTAATATATTTAGGTACATGTAAATAAGATGGCCCATGGAGTTATACAGTTCTTTTGAAAATTGTAAGCTTTTGATGTATATATATCTTTATGTAAAAAGGTTCAAACTTGTTATATGATAAGAAATCATATGTTGCAAAAAGTTACTTTGCAATCCACAGGTTATTTACATTATAGTTACCCATTTAACTACTTCAAAGCTAGTTGAGTCATGACCGCCTTGTTAGAACATATCTATGTGATATGGTTCATTGGAATATAATGCCCTTGCTTTTTATTAATGCCTATTATTATTTTATTTAATGATTGTGCGATATTTTGCAAACCCTTAAAAATTTTGATATAAATTCATAATCGCTAAGATGTAACTTAGAAATATATTTGATATAAGCTAAAATCGCAAGGAGAGATTTGAGAGATATAGTTTAGACTGCTTATAAACTTCATAAGTACTACCAAATATTGACCCTTGTAAACTTAAAATGAGATTCCTAGAAATCCAAAACTTTAATAAAAATTTACACCTAAAAGCTTATCATGAATATTCTAAATCTATCCTAAACCTAACATAACCATGCAAAATCACCTAAGACAAAAACCAAAATGTATCAAACAATTGAAAATGGAATGGATGGATGTAAGAGGCAAGTGGCATGAGGCTAGACCAAGAAAATACCTCCATTTGTCATTTAAGTGTCATTTTCATCATCTATCTACTACCTTATCTACATATGTCATCTAAGCATCATTTTCATCTTCTATCTATCACCTTATCTACACATATCATCTAAGTGTCATCTTCATCATCTACGTACCAACTTATCTACACATAAGCATGAAAATGACCTAAAGAGAAATCTAGTCAAAGTTGATCAACCTTAGTAAAAAATGACATCTTAATAACCAAAGAACGATCATATGACCACCTTAATCTTAGATAAACCAAACTAATTAACTAACAACTAAGTATTTAGATCAATATCATATATAAATCCTAAAGAGTTAAGTACCCTAAAATCGTATTTCAACATTTCTTCCAACATGTAATAAACAACTTTCAAAACAAGTAGAAGAACCCTAATCATTACATGTAGCATGTGGAATGGGGGGAAGAGAATTCCAAATTGACTTTCTCATGTCATTTTCATCTAACTCATCTTCTTCCATTAATGCCTTACCAAGTCATCAATATGACTAAGCATGAAAGGGACATAAACAACATGTGACATTATCCTTAAAGAGTCTAATTCCTTCAAGCAACTTCCAACCAATATACAAATAATATCCTAATCTCTATAAATAGGAATGCTTTACTACTTTTGGGACCGCATAGTCCACTACATCCATCTCTTTCCTCTTGTTTTTATTCCATCAACCAATCAATATTCCACTTCCCTACATAACCTCTAATGCCAACAACAAAGTGTTGTAGGTTGTTTTCGAGTTTTCAAAAGACACTCTCAACTAAAAAGGTATCAACACTTACTAATAACCCATCTTTGATTCCATGAAGTCTATTTTTCAAGTCAAAAGACTCTTCCAAACACTTATTACCAAAAAGTTTTCCAAGAATCTCAAATGAGTCAAGATATACTTTTAGTAAAGCTATTTTTACGAAACTTTCAAGTTTTTCAAAGTTTGGTTTCATCTTTACTATTTTCCTTTAAAAATCCTTTTCAAAACAACCAAAATCTTTTCATTTACTTCTCTACTTCATATAAGTTTCAAACTTACTGATTATTTTTCAAAACCGAGTTTATGATAAGCAAAATTTTATCTTAGCTAAAGCATATCTTTCTTTTGAAATGAAACCTTAAAAATCAATATCTTTGTCAAAATCTCTTTTAAAAGCCCTTCTTATGTGTAAAACTCTTCCAAAAAAATGAAAAATGATAAGATATGTTTTCAACAAAAAAAGAAACCATTATCTTTATCAAAACGTTCTTTAGTTCATTTTTAGATTCAATTTGTAAAGTATCAAGACCAGAAGATTATGTTTCTTTTCAAAATAACTTGATAAGAAACTTAAAGAAATCAAGTAGACAAATCTATGCCTAAATAATGATGCCAAAGTTTTATGCTCGGATCTTTATGACAAATACATATCTTAGAACCATAACTTTGGAACATATTTAGACTTATTGGACACATGGATATACCATTGACCTTAACTATTTGGACCATAACATAATGATCTATTACGAAGATCGGAAGCCCAAACATAAAGACTATGGACATGAAGCGATAAGAATGATTTAGACATACTACTAATTAATTAAAAAACTTTATAAAACTGTATGACTATAACCAACAAAGAAATCTTATATGTATATCTAGTATTTACTTCTTATTGTGTTCTTTTAAGTAATTGTGAGTTCGAGCTCCTTGAAGACTGTTACAACGAGTAATAGTAATGGCCAAATGAGTATCCACAATGAGTATCACTTGCTTGTGCTTGTAGTTTGTGACACTTTAACTATATATACATCAACTAGTTTGTATATGGGGTATCGGGAAAGTGCTTATTGATTTGTTTAAATTGCTTAAGAAAATACTATAAGATATTCCACAAAATATAGTTGATGATTATGATGTGACATATTCGTATGTGAGTGCTTAATATTTGGTTGATCACTTATTATTCAACCTTTAACATATCGAAACTTTAATGCAAAAATGGTCATGCATAGCATACTATATAAACCTATTTTTGCTACTATTGCCACATAGGGAATGGAAGGTGAGAATCTTCCCTATCTTTTACAAACTAAGTGACTTTGAGGATGGTTGTGTACTGGATGAAGCCGTATCCATTCTTCTATTTTGGGTTTGCATATATCTGAAGGCCAATAAGGGATCTAACTAGTCCTTGGTCATTGGTAGCTAAGGAAGGCGCTCATTTCTTAATTTCATCTGTACCTTTCTATGACTGATCGAGAGATCATTCTCTTATGACTTATTTTATGGCCTTTGTGAATATTTCTTTTGGTTCATTTGGTTAACTGAAAGATTCTTCTTCCTAAGTATTATAGTAGGTTCTAGGATGAAAATTTCTTTAGTTCTCCTAGATAACTGAAAGATTGGTCCTCTCGTAAGATCAAAGAGAATGTTACCCATTTGGTTTTTCCGAAACCAATTAAGGGGTATCATCTCTTGATCATTATGTTGACATGGGGGGTACAATACATGCTTATTGACATTTTAAAAAAAAATTACATAATTACAAATTGTACAAAAAATATTACCAAAATACCAATGTTATGTTGCATCTAGAAAATGCAATATTAGCATTTGTACATATGTTGCATCTTTAAGATGCAACATAACATTAATACACCAAAAGTAATGTCATATTTTGAAGATATGATATAGATTCAAATGCACTTTTAAGAAATGTTGTATCTTAAAGATGTGATATATTATACAAATACTAATCTCACATACTAATGTCGCATCTTGAAGATGCGACATAGCATTGGTTTTTTAGTAATATTATTTTGTGTAATTTGTAATTATGTAATTTTTTTTAAAATGTAATGATAAACATGCAATTTTCTCCCAACCTAAGTATTGATTTAGTTAAGAATTGAGATTCTGTGGCTATTCTCTAGGATGGCTAAGGATGTTATGCCAAGAAACTCCATTTACTGAATTTGGATACTTGGGCATTAGTGGAACTATTAATCCTCAACCTAAGGTAGTAGGGAAGCGGAGGAATATACCCTAGACTGCATGTTGGATACCAGTTGGCAACATGTATTGTTGCATATATTTGAAAACTTACTTGATTTGCTTGAAAGGTGATATGAGTGGAGATCTTACTAAGTTAGTTGTAGCTTATACCCTTATAACTCTAACTTTTTGCAGGAACCTTATTGGCTATATCCAAGAAGGTTTGAGCCTCTAGTGAGCATTAAGAAGATAGAAGTGGGCTTTAGGGAAAAGTATGGAAGGATCATGAAGTTTATAGTTAATATGTTTTAAGTTCTTTATTTGTAATGGTTTGTAATATTAATTATTAGAAAGAATCTATAACTCCATAAATTCTATATCATCTATTCTATAATATAATGTGAAATTTTTTTATGTACCATTAAATTTGCAGCACTCTATGGACTAATCAAGAAATGACACTTCATATACTCTTCGAAAGTAATTAATAGGTAAAGAAAGCACCAATTGATTACTTTTGATTAGTACATGGCGGTCTATCACTACTAAGGTAAGTCTTAAGTTATAGAAAATTATAGAAATGGCTAAATAAAAGGAGAATAATTTATAGGGAAACTATGAAATCATGCAAAAAGAATACCCTTTGTCAGAAAGCACAGCACGGTTATCAGAAAGGATAGTGCATACGTAATTCTACTCATTCTGTAGTCCTAAAAACACTATGAGCTGTATAGGGGTGGGCCTTGATTAGGACTGGTTAGCATCAGTAATTCAGCTGCTCTGATTGCTGAGACTCGACAAGGGTTGGCTCAAGGATGACTTACACTCAGGATTGGCTTCGGATGGTCAGCTCCTAATAGTTGTTAGTTCAACCTCAACACTATGGAGATGGCTATATTCAGATTTGGTACTTAGACTGGTGTGTTGCAGAGGGGTTGGCTCAGCACATTGGCTGATCACCTCAGCAATCTCATGGATGGTGTGAAGAGCAAAGTAGCTTGGTAGATCGAACTAGGGTAAACACTACTCCCCAGTGCTTAACTTACCTCAGATAGCTTAATGAACCATTTAAGAAATCCTCCAGGCTCGAGAGCGCATGATCGGTCCTTGATCCCTATCACGAATGGTCTTTGATCAACTCTCTTAGAAAAACAAATCAGTGATATATAGGGCATCGTTAGTCCAATGACACGAAATGAAGTATGCCATCTTACTGAAGCGGTCCACTATAACAAAAATAGAGTCCTAACCTCTAGATGTCCGGAGCAACCTGAAGACAAAGTCTATGCTAAGGTCAACCTAAGGTAAAGTGGGTCTTAGCAGGGGCATGTACTCTCCATGGGGTTCTCTCTTCCCCTTAGCACGCTTACACATTTCATAACTACTAATTACCTTATAGACATCTTTACTTAAACCAGCCTAATAAAAGTTTTCTTTCAACATATTGGTTATCTTGGTTGCCACGAAATGACCAGATAATCCTCCGTTATGAGCTTCCTTAACCAATAGCTCGTGCGTGGAATAGTTTGGTATGCATAGCCTTCAGTCCTTAAGCAAGTAGCCATCATTGAGATAATATCCCTTGACAACAATTCGATCCTTACATTGTTCTATGATAGGGTCAAAATAAGAATCATGAGCGTAATGCTCAGTAATTAGTGAGAATCCCAATAATTTTGTCTATAAAGTGGTCAGCAAAGTTAGTCATTGTGATAGAGCGTCGGTAACTGCATTTGTGCTTCCCTTCTTGTGTTGAATGATGTATAAGAATCCCTCCATAAACTCTAACCACTTAGCCTATCTCTTTGAGAGTTTGTCCTGACTCCTAAGATGCTTCAATGATTTGTGGTCAGTATAAATAACAAACTCTTGTGACAGTAAGTATTGTAGCCAAACAGTGAGGGCTCAAAAAAAGGACTACAACTCTTTCTCATTAATAGAATAGTTCAAGGAAGGACTACTAAGTTTCTCACTGTTGGAGGCGACGGGTCGTCACTCTTACATCAGGATAGCATCAATTCCAACACCCGATGTATCACATTATAATTCGAAGGGCTTATCAAAATCTAGTAGTGATAGGATAAGTACTAAGGTGAGTTTTTCTGTGATCTCTCTAAAGCTCTATTCAGCTCGGTTGTTCCACCTAAATCCTTTATTCAGCTCGATTTATTAAGGACTTTAGTACAATAGCTACCCCTATTGTACTAAAGTCCTTAATAAATCGTCTATAGAAAGAACCTAGGCTATAGAAGCTTCAGACATCAGTGATATTCTTTGGCATTAGCCATTCCAAAACAGCTCAAATCTTCTCTTAGGAATATCACTTCTCTTTGGTAGAACATGCATTTCTTTACATTCCCATATAACTTCTCGATTGGTAAAATGTCAAAAACTTCACAAAGATGTTAAACATGGTTGTTCAAGTCAACATTGTATACCAATATATCATTAAAGTATACAACCACACATCTCCTAATTAAAGGGTGCATTACATGGTTCATCAAACTCATGAATGTGCTTTGCGCATTAGTAAGCCTAAACGGCATAACCAACCATTCATAAAGGCCCTACCTAGTCTTGAAGGCAGTCTTCCATTCATTGCTAAGCCTCATGTGAATTTGGTGGTAGCTACTTCATAGATCAATCTTCGAAAATATTTTGGTGCCATAAAGCTCATCTAACATATCATCGAGCCTCAGTATCGAGTATCTATACTTGACAGTAATTCTATTGATTGCTCAACGATCGATGCACATGCACCATGAACCATCCTTCTTTAGAATGAGCAAGGCTAGTATAGCACAAGGGCTTATGCTTTCCCTTACATACCCTCATTCTACAAGCTCATCTACCTACCTCTTCAAGTCAGTAGCTTCTCAGGGTTGATCTTATATGCGAATCAGTTTGAGAGGGTGATGCCTGGCTGTAGGTCAATACAATGCTCTATGCCTTGGACTAGAGGTAGTTCTTCTAGAAACAGGTCAGAAAACTCATTTAGTAAGCTTTAGATCTCTTCTAGAACATCTAATGATTCCCTTATCTCTAGTAATCTCCTAACCTATAGGAACATCAGTTCATCAACCTGCTTAGCAGATCGAAGCTCTCTTCGGCTCATTACTAAGGCTTTCTTCTTACTAGCTTGAGTGAGCTAATTATGGGCTTCAGTTACTTGGGACAAGTTTAAAGATTGCAACATAATCTTCCTCCCATCCTTGACAAAGGCATAGGTGTTCTTATACCCATCGTGAGTAATATATTGGTCGAACAACCAAGGTTGTCTAAGCAGTAGATGCGAAGCTCCCATAAGGACGACATTGCATACCACTTCATCCCTGTATACATTTCCAATACTGAACAATACAGTCACTTATTCAATCGCATGCAAAGCACCTTTATCATAAAGCTAATCCAGATTGTAAGGTCGAGGATGCTTTGAGGTCGGTAGACCCAACCTTTGCACAAAGGATTGCACAACCACATTTGTATAACTTCCTCTATCCACTATGATCGCACATAATTGGACATTGATGGGACACTTAATATGGAACAAATTCTCTCTCTAGTCCTCTACAAAGTTTAGTAAGGAACTTAAAAATAGGGTCATTACTTCTCCCTAGTCGACATAGAAACAAGTCTCCCTATCCTCTTTAGCTTCGAGTTTCTCTCTTATTGGTGCTATCCATTACATCTCCTTAGAGCACCATGACGCGTCAGTTCAGACACTCAGTAGCCATATGTCCCAACCCAAGCATTTAAAGCACTTTACCTCACTGGTCTTCTGCTCGAAAGTCTACCCTTTCTCATATGCCTTTGAGGTCGGCCTACTTTAGGCTCAACCCTGCTAGTTTCTTCGGTTGTCTTCAGGTCGGTGATTCCTATCCTCGAACCTGTATGGCCTCCTTAGCTCGGCTTAAACAGATCGGCGCGGTACTGATACCCACAATAATGTTGGCCTAGGTCAGCTCGAAACACTTCTTTCTTACCTTTCGACCCTTTATGCTATCTTGATGGCCTCTTCTAGTGTATAAAGCCTTTGTATTTCCATGATATTGTGAATCTCATACTTGAGCCTAAAAACAAACCTTGATATTGTACGGGCCTCTAATTCTTCTACATCATCTTGAATCATTAGTATCTAAAACTCCCTAACATAGTCATCAATAGATCAGCTTCCTTAGCGAAGCTCCTACAATTTTGCAAATGTATCTTATGGATAAGTCTCGGGTACAAATCTACCTCTTGACAATCTTTTTATCTCATCCCAAGTTCTAACACCTCGTCTTCCATCTCTTGCTCTAGCAACATTCAGATTCTTCCACCATATAGTAGCATACCCAGTAAATTCCAATGCAGTGAGTTGGACTTTGACCACTTCCTCTTATCCATAACATTTAAATAATTTCTTTACCTTCTCTTCCCACTTTAAGTATTCATCTGTATCTCCACTTCCACCAAAGGGTGGGATTTACACCTTAACACTGTCTAGCCCCCTTCAGGAAACTAACGTCCTTGTCCTTGTGCTTAATAATAGTTTACCTCTTTTTCACTAAAGTCATCAACATCCAACTCCTCATCATCTTCCTTAATCTCCCCTAACTCTAGTCTTCGTCTAACAACTCAGTCTGCCACTCCTCCAACTCATGGTGGTCGAATTGGGCGATTAGTTTGATTGCCTTGGCCATAGTGTCTCTCAAGGGCATCTTCCTATGGGTTTTGTTGTTGTACACCTTAGGGTTGTTGTCTATTAACTTGCATTGCGGTGATTAGACTCTCTAATATGGATCGAATCTCTAATACCAATATGATAAGGGATCAAAGGATTGATCCAAAAAGAAACAGCAGCAAATCTAGAATGAAAGAATAGGAATGGGTATTCAAACGAAAAATGGGTACGAAGAATAGGAAGGTTTTGATGGTGAATGTGAATGGATATAATTTGCTAAGACATAAACACAATCAAGGGTTTTGAGCTTGAAATAAAGTTAGATACGACTCATGAACACTAAATGTTGCTCAGGGTTTCAAATGAAGGTTAGATATGACTTACTAACTGATTCAAATGAAGGGGTTCACCACAATCCTAAGAACAAGATTGATAAGAACGCGGGGATGATTAAAGAGTATGATCAACACCCAATAATCCAGCAAATGCTAACTCAAGTATAGTCTTGCTCGAAAGAGGAAAGTTTTACTCTCTGTATATATCTTTGTATATCTATCTATCTGTATCTCTCTGTTTCTGTACAAATGTTACTATTAATAGCAAGTCCTAAACCCTTGTGGCAAAAGTAGAAATAATGTATAAGGCCTTAAACCCTAAAGAATTGGGCCCATAAATAAAATGAGGGAAAATGTATACAAGAATAAAAAACTATACGTTTTACAAGACTTGGCATAAATTTACTCGGCATGTCCTAGAAAGAGTAGTATCTAAACTAGATGAGGTCGACAGTTAGATGTTCGGTTCCAAGAAGGGGTCCTTAACATCTCACGTGTCTTGGCTGAGACACTAAGGAGGTCGGCTCACAATTGCCGAGTCAAAGAATTAGTCGGCACGAGTCTCTCTCTGATGTGTCGAGTGGTTCTTTGGTTCCAATTACTTGGCTATGTAATCTCTTTGCACTTTAGTTGACAACAGACTTGATGCCGAGTGTTCATCTTCCTTCCTTCCATCCTTCTGGCTACAATTTAGCCTCGACAATCATTGATAGGCCTTGGCTTGGATGTGGTCAAAGGCTAATTCCCATCATTACCGCGGGTTTGAAAGGAAGTCATCCTCAATGTTAAGTGTTGAGTATGGGCCGAAATCCTAAATAACCTTCTCTTCCCTTTTCTCTTCACCATGGATACTAAGTGTCTTTGGATTTCCTCAACGCTCATGGGGGTCAAGCAATAGCTCTTCCCATCCTTCTGAATAGTGTAAGTATTGAGGAAGCCATCATAGATCACTTTCTAGTCATACTCCCAAGGTCAGCCAAGAAGTAAATTCGCGGCATCTATAGGGACCACATCAAACTCAATCTCATCTTCGTACTACCTCGCCATGAATGCAATCTGAGCACGCTTATGTACATAGACTATACCCTTGTCATTAAACCACTTTAATCCATAGGGTCAGGGATGCAGGTAGGTTAGCAGCTTCATCTTTTCTATTAACTCGGCAGAAATGATGTTGGTACAGCTACCTCCATCAATAACCAAGGAACAGGTCTTCCCATTTACTAGGCACTACATGTGAAATCAATTTTCTCGTTGTTCGGGATCTGCCTTCAGATCAACTTGTTGACTCGTTAAGGATAAGAGTTCATCCAAATTTTTGACATAGACATCTTCTTTGATCAATCCTTCCTCAAAGCTCTTGTCATTTTGATTCTTAATTTAAGCCTCAGGCCCTTCGCCCTTTAAGATCATAACCCTTTTATTTGGGCATTGGGACGCAATGTGTCTGTAACCTAAGCATTTGAAGCACTTCACTTCTTATGCCTTGTTGCCGAGTGCCTTTTCTTTCTCCATAATCCATTTCTCGGCATGGATTGGTTGGCTAGGCTCTCCTTTCTCTATCTTCTTTTCTTACCTTCTCTTGACATATCTCTCAAGCTCAGGACTGCCTTATTGGGGTCAGCTACTCGACCTCTGATGCCTTCTTCTCCTCTGCCTCTCTACTCTTAATGCCAAATTAATTAGCTCGTCTAGAGAGTTGAATGGTTGCAATTCAATTGTATTAGCAATGTTGTCTCGAAGTATACTTTAGAATCTAGTAATGGTGCGGTCTTGTGGCTCGGTAATCTTACATCTCATCATCAAGGTTTCAAATTCTTATAAATACTCTTCAATAGTATTTCGACCTTATCTCAAGTATTGGAAAGCATGGAGTGCCTCTTACTTGAAATAAGTCAGCACAAAGCGTTGGTTCATCAACCTTTTCATGAGCCTCCAAGATCTAATTGGCTCTTCTCCTTCAGCTTCTCGCTTGGCAACTAGCTTATCCCACCAAAGACTTGCATATTGAACAAGGGATAGTGAAGCCAGCTTAACCTTCGTTTGATCATCACACTCATAGCACTCGAATAACTTCTTGACTCGAGGAACCTAGTTAAGGAACTCTTCAGGTCAACTACTTCCACAGAAAGTCAGCGATTTCAACTTAACATTGTTAAGTCTTTGGCCAGGTGCTCAGGGTTCATCCTTTGCATTTCGAGCTAGTTAATTCTCCTTGGTTTGGCCACTTCTATTAGAGCTCTACTTGGCCATGTTCCTTCTCAGACTCGGCTCTCTTCTTCAAAATTGATTTGTTTCAAAGTCAACACTCCTTCCATCCCTCTTTCTCAACATTGGATGGTTTTCTCTTCTTCTTGGCTCAGTAGCTCTTCTCAACTATTGCTCATCATGATCAAGTTCATTAGAACCACTTCCACTAATGGTTATCCTCTCCCTTCTTTCCTCTTAACCATTATGTCTATAGCCTCTGACTAACCCAGTAAGCTCTTGAATAGAGTCAGTGAGATTTTGAATCTAGAACTCCAAGTTATCAACACGTCACCTCAAGCTTCAACGAAGACTGTCTCTAGTGTTGTTGACACTATCCTTCAACATTCTTGTTCGTATAGTAATTTACTACAAAATTGAAGAAACAACAATATAGAATTATAGTAACTTAGAAACAACCAATACTCGGCTTCTACAGCTACTTACTACTACAAATAGTACACTACACTATAGAACAATGATTAACAGAAATGTTAGAACCACAAATCTACTTTGAAGAATACTAGCATGTGTCTCCCTAAAGCTCTAACACCAATATGATAAGGATCGAATCTCTGATACTAATATGATAAGAGATCAAAGAATTAATCCAGAAAGAAATGGTAATGGATCTAGAACGAAAGAACAGGAATGGGTATTCAAACGAAAAATTGGTACAAAGAATAAGAAGGTTTTGATGGTGAATGTGAATGGATATAATTCGCTAAGACACAAACACCATCAGGGGTTTTGAGCTCGAAATAGAGTTCAATATGACTCACAAACACTAAATGTTTCTCAAGGTTCCAAATGAAGGTTAAATTTAACTCACTAACCGGTTCAAATGAAAGGGTTCAACACAATCCTAAGAACAAGATTGATAAGAACACATGGATGATTAAAGAGTATGATCAACACTTAATAATCCAGTAAATGCTAACTCAAGTATAGCCTTGCTCAAAAGAGGAGTGTTTCACTCTTTGTATATATCTCTGTATATCTATTTGTCTATAACTCTCTATTTTTGTACAAATGTTGCTATTTATAGCAAGTCCTAAACCCATATGGCAAAACTGTAAATAATGTACAAGACATTAAATCCTAAAGAATTGGGCCCATAAATAAAATGAGCGAAAACATATACAAAAATACAAAATTGTGTGTTTTACAAGACTCGGCATGTCTTGGGAAGAGTAGTATCTGAACTAAATGGGGTCGGCAGTTAGATGTTTGGGTCCAAGAAAGGGTCCTTAACATCTCGCATGTCTTGGATGAGACACTAGAGAGATCAACCTACAATTGCCAAGTTAAAGAATCAGTTGGCACGAGTCTCACTTTGATGTGTCGAGTGGTTATTTGGTTCTAATTACTCGATTGTATGATCTTTGAGCACTTCGGCTGACCATAAACCTAATGTTGAGTGTTCATCTTCCTTCCATTCATCCTTTTGGCTACAGTTTAGCTTCGACAAGCATTGATAGGCCTCAGCTTGGATGTGGTCAGAGGTTGATTCCCATTACTCTCAATAAGGTTTATAAGTCTATCATGTTTGTCGTCAACTGATATTGGGGTGTTACTACCATTATGACTACGACCAGGTTGAGTACCACTACCTTAGTCACCAATAACTCCTTGAACACTTGAATTGGATAAGGTACAATACATCTCAATTGAATTAACAACTCACTAGCAACTATAATACTTAACGGCCACTCAAATAGAATAGAAACAAACTTACTTTGCTTTCATAATGGGAAACAAAGTAGAATTTGAGTAACAATGAAACCACACTTGCTATCACACAAACACACTGTAGTAGCTACAGAAGAAACATAGCAACCACTAATAGTAAAATGAAACAAAACTTCATTGCCACCTCATATACTCGCTCGTGGAACCGTGCTCTAATACCAGCGACGCTGATGCATCTTTGGGTTGAACATACGAAGAGACACCATAATGAAACAAAAAAAAAAAAAACAGGGAAAAATGTTAGCAAATTTTAGGCAGCTACTGAATGAACATGATGCACCACTCGATCTTACTCAACCTATAATCTGCCGGATATGACATACTAGTCCAAACTAAAAGGTCACTCACTATTACTCTTTACTAAAGGGAATAGATAAAACTTAAGAGATAATAAGAAATACTAAGGTTGCTCAACTGAATAATTCTGTATTGAAAGTTTTTGATGTCTACATACAAGGAAGTGGGGGCTAATATACCTATCTACTAGGGTCACTTTACATGTATGAAATGTCAAAATGGGTATTTTACACTTAGGTTACATGAAACATACTAAAAGGGGTAAAAGAGACATAGAATATTTAGTACAAAAAGAAAGAATCATTCTAGAATATTGTATCAAAAGATACGTATCGCTTGGTGGCTAGTCATTAGGTATATGTTGCAAAGTAGGTGGAAATAAGAGGGCATTGAAGTCAATAGCCGACCTGATCTAGTTTAGGTTAGGGACCAATTAGTTTTAAATTAAAGTTAGCTTGCTTCGGGGTTAGATGCTAATGGTTAGATCAAGAGCCCGCCTTGGCTATTCTTAGGCTATCTCTTAGAGTAAAATTGTAAGGACCCTATAAGGGGCCTAGTAGTATTGCTTAGAATTTCCATATCATGTGTACACCCATGATAAGAAAATTGTCTTGAAAGTTAGAGATTATAAAACTCTAAATAATTAATCGCTTGGGTCTTCAATTTTAGTTCATTAACTCATTATATAATATAAATAACTATGGATATCCATTATTCCACAATTCCTCAAAATCGTAAAAAATCGATATCCCCTACCAAAATAGTGAAATAAGGTAAAAAATTCCAAAAAATTCTAAACTTGCTAAAGACACTGAACTTAATTGATATATTGTTGTTTCTTAAAGCTTCCCAAATTAACTATACAAGCTTTTCATCATACCAATGCAATGGTAGCACTCCACACTCGATTTCCATCCTTATCCCAACTATCAATTAACCTGCAAGGAAAAGAACTATTGGGGTGTAAGCTTACACTTATTGAGATAAATACCCTCATTAATACCGCATGACAAAAATTTATTTAATACACAAACATATGAATGTATGATCAATCAGTATGCCCAACAATACATGTAGTAACCTAGGAATTGTACATAACTTAGAATTAACCCCCCCTATAGTCAAGGTTGGAGATAATTAATCGACACAAATCAAAATTTATGTCCTAGCACTTGGGTTTTATATCGATCACACTATTGTGCTTAAGTCAAAACAAAACCATATATATATATATAATGTATATAATATAATTTCATTCCAATCAACAAATTATTTTCAAAATCCTAAGTCTAGTGGTGTAGTAGCCTCTGCAATCCACAAACATACGCCCTAAGTAGAAGCCATAAGATACGGCCCCTCACCAATGGTTAGCATCTCCTGATACCTAGTAAGCTTGTCAACTTAGGACAGAGACTCAATAAAATTATGGCATAACTAGTGCCCAATCCTGTAGGGGGCCCTCCTCCTGTGAATCCCTTTCTATCTTCTGTGTGAAATGGTAGTTGGTGTCGTATAATGCAATTATGAGAAATGCATGATTCATTGAATTTCTTAATCGTATCATTATTTAATTCGGTTTTCATGGTGATCAAACCATTTCATTCCATAAAATTGCACATTTATATCACCACAAACAATTCCCATTATCATTCGATTAACAAGCCATAGTATTCAATCATAAATTCACACATATGCATTTCCCCTATCCCACAAGTATCTAAATTCCATATATGAGTTTAAGTACATCTATTCTACAATCAAAATTAAGGAGTCATCAGGAATTTACTTACTCAGCCATATAGATCAATCAAAGTAATCCGGTAGCAGGTCATCTTTAAAGCTTGGGTCCCCTGAACATTGCAAATATAATACTATAAGGATTTGAAATAGAACATAGAAAGCTAAGTTAAAACCCTTTAACTTATACTTTTGACTAGGTTTCGTATTTTCCTAATTTTTACTTAAAGTTTAATTGCATATAACTTTCTCATTTTAAATTTGATTTTTATGATCTTATAGTCAATCTTCATCATTTTCAAGTGTACTTTAACATAGTGAGGTTAAATTTTCAAGATGAGGAATGCAGATCTGCCTATAGGTCAAAATAGTAGCAATCCTCAAGATTTAGAGCACTTTTGGGCTTTGTTTGATTATTGGGCTTTTTGACATCTTAGGAAAATCTTTTGGGCTTAGGCTTAGGATA
Source organism: Lumnitzera littorea (assembly GCA_024138015.1). Taxonomy (NCBI): domain Eukaryota; kingdom Viridiplantae; phylum Streptophyta; class Magnoliopsida; order Myrtales; family Combretaceae; genus Lumnitzera; species Lumnitzera littorea. The sequence continues at coordinate 22,364,655 of JAMXBB010000008.1, forward strand.
TTATTATAAGCTTAAAATACTCCTTAAGATCAAACCTCCAACTTTGATTTGCACTCTTAAGGCTAACAATAACTTCTTGGGCTTTTATGTGAGCTTAAGATATCAAATAGGCTTGTTTTTTATCCAAACCAAGGATAGACACTTTGTTGGGCTTAGGGAGTGTTTTGGACCTTCTTAAAAGTCTCAAAACAACTTTTATTGTTGGGATAAGTTGCTGGTAAAAAAATTGATGAGGGTCCAACTTGAAGTTTGAGGCCTGTTTTGAAAGTTTTCAGCTTAGTTTTAAACTTTAGGCTTTATACACTTATCGTACTTGCCTTGATTGATCTTTTTACTTTTTTTTTTTTACTTGATTTTATCACATTTTTATGTGTTTCAACATAGCTCCAGATCTGATCATGGTGAATCCAAGGGGTTCTCGCTTGGTTTTTCAACTTGTTTTATCATTTTCTTAAGTTTAAGGGTTAGATCATAAATCTATACTACTCATATTCTAACTCCGACTTAACTTCTCCTCCATGAGGCGACTATTTAGCTTATACACTACATGAAAACAATATATCTCATACTTTTCATAACTTCTATGCCATAATTCACTTCTCACAAAGTTGGTTTCCTCATAAAAGCTTCACGTAATGAGTTTTCCTTTACCTAAGGTTAGTTTTGAGCATGTTCAACTTAATAGAAGTGAAAATAACTCTTGAATAGCTTTCTTAGACTTCACCTCCAACATGCATTTTCTTTGTTCGTGTGCATATTTCAGGACTTCCTTAACTTAATATCTTCCATTCTAAGTGTTAAACATGTCTCCTTACATAACACTAACTTATCATGCTCATAGTCTAACTTTCTTGTGAAAGATTCATAAGCTTATTTCTTAAAGTGGTTAGCTAAGTTATCATCTTAAGTTCATGCTAACATCTTCATAAAAATATGGTCTCTTAACATGGCATACTAGATCACTTAAATAAGGAAACAACTTACTCATCCTTAAAAGCGTAAATAAGGTGGTTGTGTAACTAAGTATCCCCTTAGCTCCTTGTTTTTCTTTCTTCTTTTGTAAGCTCCTCTTGAAACCAAAGTCTTGATCTTTAAAGTGGGGTTTTGTGGATATTCTAAAGTTCTTAAAAGTAGTTTTTGAAGTTAACAAACAAAGGGTAATAAGGTGAAGCTTTGAGCTGTGAGTGAGGGAGAAAAAGGTAATGGCAAAGTTGATTTTGTGGGATTAGACTTCTTCTTTTATTTTTGTGTTTAAGTGAGAGAAAAGGAAGTGAAAATGAAAGTGAAATGAGGGAGTGAGTGGCCGGTTTTGAATAGGAGGGAAGTGTGTTCAAGAAGCTTCAATTTGGTTGTCTTTTAGCATGCACAAATGCTAACTTTTGACAAGACTAGATGATGTAAGCATTAGGGGTGAATAGTAGATGTATAAGACAATTGAGTGATTGAAAGTTGACAAGGTATGGCCTCTCTTAAGCTCTCTTCCCAACTGGCCATAAGGTATGCTTTTGGGCATTCAGTTGTCTTGTCACTTAATTAAAAGTTAAATACATAAAATAATGTGATAACTTGTCTATATATAGTATAAGTCATGTGACATAAGGAAACTGTCTTATTACTAGCTTTTGATAAGTTATCAATTGATAAATAATTCCAACTCTCAATTGATAAGTTATCTAAGGTGATTGGTTGGTTCACTTATTCACATGTATAAGGCTTAAGCTTGAAGATAAGGAAATTGTCTTATAGAAAATTCTTTTAGAGTTTGCTTCTTAATTTGTTTTGTAAATTATGATTTAATTCTTATAAAATTATGAAATTTTCTAGAGTTGAATAAAATTATTCAAATTAAATTATCAATTAATTGCTTAAGGTTACAAGTCCTTAATTGTTTTACGACTTTGGGTTTTAGGTAACTTTAGAGTCTACAGTTTTCATATCGATAATGGACTTTCAAATTGGAATGTTAAATTCGTTTTTAAATGTAAACTTGAATTCTTAGTTTAGTTGATCCTTGGGAATGTTTGGAAAGTATTCTCAGTTGATTTACAAACCCGATAAAAAGTATGGTTTATACTAACTCTCAATCGATAAGTTATTTAAGATGGGTGGTTGACTCACTTATCTATATGTAACATGGCTCATAAGTAAAGATATAGGAATTGTCTTGTAGGTAATTCTTTTAGGGTTTGGTTCCCAAAGTAATTAGTGGGTTATGATTTGCTTCTTAAGAAATTTTAGAACTTTCTAGAGTTAAATAAAATTTGTTCAAATTATATCTTTAATTATTTATTTTAGGTCATAAGTCCTTGATTATCCCAAGGTTTAGGGTTCAAGCGAGTTTAAGTATGTTTTAGGGTTTTTCATCAATTCAAGAGTGATTGACTTACACTTAAGAGCTTAAGGTTCAATTGGCTTAATTATTTAGGATCATTGCTTTATTATGCAACATATATATATATATATATGTATATATATATCATATGATAAATTAAGAAAATAGAAGGAAATTGCTTAGTAAATATATATATATATATACACATATTGTAGGGCTACTTAGGTACATAAGTAAAATTAATTTTGTAAATTTATTAATTTATTCTTTTAACTAACTTAGTTTTTTTCGTTTATTATTACTAGGAATCGTCCTTGATTTGTTCGTTATTAGTTTTATATGATTTCACAAAATTAATGATAATTTTATTGATTTATGGCTATTCAAGCATTAGGATAATTCTAGAGTTTTAACAATCTTTACGATTTGATATTTATGATTTCTATTAGGTTTCAATTCACATTTTTAAAAGTATGCGTATGTAAGGATTGGGGTTTTCATGTATGATTAGGGTTTTCAAATTGTATAATAGGGTCTTTCATATTCATTTTAAGTTTTGAGGTTAAAATTTTAATCGGTCTTATCGACTTAGGAAAATATCTAGGATACTCAAGTTCAACACCATGTCTAGAAGGTTAAATTTGTGGAGTCTACAAAAGTGTTGTTGCTGAACAGGGGTAGATCTAACACATGTGAGGATTTAATAGTCAGGTCAGTTGGAGATCGACTCAAGGTAAGAATCCTTGTTTAGGCTATGGCTTAGAGCTGGAATCCTCTGAATGAGTCCTTAGAGTCCTCTAGCTCAGCTGTGTGTGATTGGTCCAAGGGGTTGATTCTTGTCATCTACTTAGGGGTCAAAAAGATTTGTCTTCATATCTGGAGTAGTCTTTACTCTTTGTCCTGGGGCACTTGTTAAATCTTCTTCTATTGGTTAGTGAAGGATTAGATCAGACATATTGAAGGTGGAAGAAACTCCATAGTCATCAGGCAACTCAATTTGATAAGTATTGTAGTTGATTTTCTTCAGGACCTTGAACTGACCATTAGTACGAGGAGATAGTTTGTTTTATCTCAAGTGTAGGAATCAGTCTTGGCTAAGGTGAATCCATACTAGGTCTTCGGGCCGGAAAGAAACAATTCGGCGGCCTCGATTGCTAATCTCTTGTTGTCTTTAATTGAACTTGACAATCTTCCTCGCTATAGACTAGTGTAGCTCATGCAATTCTTGGGATTAGCCTACTTGGATTGACTTTCTTTATAAGTGCTAGCGTATTGATCATATCTAGGGGAACGATAGCATTAAGGCCATAGATGACCTCGAATGGGGTCTTCCCAGTAGTGCCATGGACAATTCAGTTGTATGTGAACTCTACAATTGGTAAGCATAGATCCCAATCCCGTAAGTTCTTTCCCACAATAGCTCTGAGCAAATTACCTAGCATCTTGTTTACCACTTCAATCTAGCCATCAGTCTGAAGGTGGCTATTAAAGCTGAATATAAGTTTAGTTCCAAGTCTTCTCTAAAAAGTCTTCTAAAAATAGCTCAAAAATTTTGTGTCTCGATCTAAAACAATAGTCATTGGTACTCTATGTAGTTGAGCAATCTCCTACAAAAATAGATTAGCGACATATAAGGCATTGTTACTCCGATGGCATGAAATGAAGTATGCCATCTTGCTGAAGCGATCCACTACAACAAAAATAGAGTCCTTCCCTCTGGATATCTAGGGTAACTCAAGGACAAAGTCTATGCTAAGGTCAGCCCAAGGTAAAGTAGGTGTTAGTAGGGGCATGTACTCTCTATAGGGTTCTCTCTTCCCTTCAGCACACTTGTACACTTCATAACTACTAACTACCCTATGGACATCTTTGGCTAAATCAAGCCAATAAAAGTTTTCTTTTAACATATTGGCTGTCTTGGTCTCCCTGAAATAACTAACTAATCCTCTATTATGAGCTTCCCTAATCAATAGCTCACACATGGAATAGTTTGGTATATACAGCCTTCGATCCTTAAGCAGGTAGCCATCATTGAGATAATATCCCTTAATAACAATTCCGTCCTTGCACTATTCTATGATAGGGCCAAAATGAGAATCATGAGCATAATGCTCGTTAATTAGTAAGAATCCCAATAATTTTGTCTATAAAGTGATTAGCAAAGTTTGCCTTCATGACAAAGTGTCAGCAACCACATTTGTGCTTCCCTTCTTGTGCCAAATGATGTATGAGAACCCTTCCATAAACTCTAACCACTTGGCCTGTTGTCTGACTCCTAAGATGCTTCAATGATTTGTGGTCAGTGTAAATAACAAACTCTTGTGGTAGCAGGTATTATTGCCAAACACTAAGGCCTTGGAAAAGGGAGTACAACTCCTTCTCATATGTAGAATAGTTCAAGGAAGGACTACTAAGTTTCTCACTATAAAAGGCGACGGGTTGTCGCTTTTGCATCAGGATAGCACCAATTCCAACTCCCAATGCATTACATTCTAATTCGAAGGGCTTATCAAAATCTGGCAGTAACAGGACATGTGCTGAGGTGAGTTTTTCCTTGATCTCTCTAAAGCTCTGTTTAGCTCGGTTGTTCCACCTGAATCCTTTACTCTTCTTAGTCAACTTGGTTAATGGGGCGGATATTGGACTAAAGTCCTTAATAAATCATTTATAGAAAGAAGCTAAGCCATGGAAACTTCGAACCTTAGTGACATTCTTCGACATTGGCCATTCTAGAACAACTCGTGTTACATCCCAACATAACACAAGATGCACCATCACATAGGAATACCTATTGAAAACTTAACTAAACTTGCTCATTCATCAAAAGAAAACATTGTTTACATGATAAAGGGGGTTGCTACATTGGAGTTTAGCTGGATATTCTATTATAACTTATGTGTACAACATAATATTTACATCAAAACATGAACTAGCTTTTTCCTTTATCACCTTCACAATAATAGGATTCTTCACTTAATACAGGTTCCATACAACAGTCACTAACTCCAACTCACAGTCTCAATATACATATCCCCCTAAAGTGTTGGGCCCTTCATAATGTAGTTAACTTGAGGATAAAACATTTTATCCCCTCAACTAGTGAAGTTGAGTGAAAGTGGATAACAAACAACATAATATATACAATATGATAGACAATACTGGATATCACAATTGAAACATTTCAATCATAACTTGTAAGTTCAACTTCACATATGCATTTGCCTAACCAAGCACTTACTACCAACAATGCAACATGCTATGCTCATATACGTGGCATGCATCGGTACCAATATCCTATGCCCTCCAAACTTCTTCTAATTAGTCAACATAGCCGGGTATCTAGATACAATGTCTAGGAACCTAAGGCAATAAGGAGCTGCTTGGGAGTAGGACCCCTAACTTTACAAAATTAGACTACATACTGTAGTTCACCAAATCAAAGTGGCAACACTGCCAAATTAGACCACACACTGTAGTATACTAAATCAAAGTGGTAATATTGCCAAATTAGACCACACATTATATTCTACCAAATTTGATTATCAAAATAGTTACAATGTTCGGGCAATGTAATCTATATGCTTTAAAAAACTAAGTTCATAAAACTATGCTTTTTCCATGATCATTTGGAAGCCTCATGCAGAAATTTCTGACTTGTAGGTCCCTTTTTGTGCCATGCCATGATATGCAATAGCAACTCAAGAATATTAATCAGCATAATCAATCTTCGAGTTTTATTCAAACTAGTGATCTAATTCTAGTTTTCGAACTCTCCTTGGTAGAATTCTAGTATCTTACTTAGGGTTTACTTAGGTGAACATCTAAAAAATTGAGTTAGCAATCACTCAACTTCCTTAGTTAGTACAATCATTCATAAACACAAATTACCACCCAACATAGCAACATAACAATTTAACTAAGACACAGTTACTGTCGTTCAAAATTACCACATCAGTATCCACTATAGTAGCATATCAATTCAACTAGGATATGCCTATATTCAATCAACACAATATCAAACAATACGCAATGTTATGAGTAACAATATATCTACTCCAAACATAGGTTAGATCCACTTACCTAGACTCAATAATAGCACAGAATCCTAAACTCTACCACATGGTCTTTCCTTATCAAACCTATGAAAATATAACACAATCTTCAAATCAAGTATAGGTTGAACACAAACTATTATAAGCTTTCATTTCTATGTTTTTTTTTTTTTAGACTTCATTTGACCATATCTTACTCATTTATTATCTAGTTTCAGTAAACTTTATATCATCACAATCTTTATGTCAAGTACTATTGATATATCTTAAGAATCAAAACTAATCAATATTTTCAAAAACCCAAAAATACCATTTCATTACTGATTTGACCATACGTTATTATTATTTTGTAATTAACTCAAATAAATTCTAAATCTAAATTAAAAGTTATAAAATTCCTCATTCCCCGAGATGGTCAACATTCATTATGTACTAAAAAATGCAAATCCTTTACACGAGTATCACATTAGTACTAATTAGTATATCATATATTAGATTAATATATAGGTTTATATTAAGGAAATACATATTAAATAGTATACGATCCCGATTAATTCCACAAAAAATTCTATGAACTCAAAAAAATATGTAGTTTAATTATTGACCATGAATTATACTAAACTAGTTATTATATATTTTTATGAAAATAGTGATTTTAACTCAAAATTAGCAAAAATTAAGCAAACAAGTGAATTTAATCACAATATAAAATTCTAATGTCCCAAACATCATTATAAACTTCCAAGAATCATAATATATAGGGCTTATTCTTTGATTTTGTTAAAAACCAATTAATTCCATAAAACAGCAAAATTGTCAGTTTTATCCAAAATAATTACAATAAATAGTAAACATGATTATTTTATAAAATTATTGTTACTACAATTAAATACATATATTAATTATATCACGTACAAATTTTCAAGTTGAAAGAACATTATTTACTATTTCTAAAATTTAATTCAATTTTCGTCCAAACAAAGCCATTTCTTAAGGACCTTATATTTATGATAATTATTCCAGTAAAATAAAATTACTAAATTAATCTACACTTAAAATAACTATAGAAAACCAAGTTTTATAATTAAATAGCATCATTTGATATTTTTATAAAAATTACAAAGTTTCGATCAAAAATTTGGTTCACCTAAACCGGCTGCCTCCGGCCACCCTCCAGCTACCCAACTTTATCAGAACACCCCCCCTAGTGGTGGTTTCCTTGACTACCAAAGGCTACCACAACTAGACACCAATAGCCTATTGAACCAACTTGATTAGATTCCATATCCTATTTTTGATCTAATTTTCTTATTTTTTTCTAATTTGTTTCGAAATTTTTTTGAGTGATTTTCTATTTTTTTTAGACTTCGGAATTTTTTTTTTTGGAAGTGTACAAGGCCTATTTATATTTTCTAATTGGATAAGAATTTATAAAAATTGGACATGTGGCTTATACATATCATTTTCTTATTTTTCCAAAACATGAGATATCGCTTTCTTATTATTTACTATTTAACTTATCAATCCAATATAATCCTTAGTTACCACATCATGGGATGACTCATCCTTGCATTTAATACAAATAATGCATATTCTATGTTAATACAACTTACCTTATTTTAATAATAATTTCTTATAATATTTGTATATTTAATACAAATAATGCATATTCTATGTTAATACATGTATATTACGTATAATTCAACTTCATTTATTATTTTTAAAAGTTAATTAACTTATCTCTAATATCTCGCCATATTTAAAAGCTTGAATTTTACAATTATCAACTTTATCGATAAATTAACGTTTTTCTCAAATAAATATTTTTATATAGATTATTTTGAAAAATTGACTTTACTTAAATTACTTCATCCAACTTTTCTAATTTTACTGTGAAGTTTAAAATAAAACAGATATTATAGCCCAATACCCTAAATTTAAAGACTTAGATCCAAGGGTTATTGAACTAGCTTGAAATTCTAGGGTATTATAGCTCGAATCTTCTCTTCATCTACTCGAATTCCTTCCCTTGATACCACAAACCCTAAGAATGTCACTTCTCTCTGGCAAAACATGCATTTCTTTGCATTCCCATACAATTTATCGATTCGTAAAATGTCAAATACTTCACGAAGATGTTGAACATGGTCGTTCAGGTTGGCATTGTATATTAATATATTATCAAAGTACACAACCACACATCTCCCAATTAGAGGGCGTATTATATAGTTCATCAACCTCATAAATGTACTTGGCGCGTTAGTAAGCCTAAATAGCATAACCAACCATTCGTAGAGTCCGTGCCTAATCTTAAAGGCAGTCTTCTATTAATTGCCTAACCTTATGTGAATTTAGTGGTAGCCACTCCGTAGATCAATCCTCGAAAATATTTTAGTGCCATAAAGCTCATCTAACATATCATCAAACTTCAGTATCAAGTATTTGTACTTGACAGTAATTGTATTGATTGCTCGGCTATCGATGCACATGCATCATGAACCATCTTTCCTTAGAATAAGCAGAACTGGTATAGCATAAGGACTCATGCTCTCCCTTACATACCTTCGTTCTATAAGCTCATCCACCTACTTCCTCAACTCAGTAGCCTACTCAGGGTTCATCCTATATGCGAGTCAACTTGGGAGGGCAACACCTAGCTACAGGTCAATACCGTACGCTATACCTTAGACTGGAGTCGATCCTCTATGCAGTTCTTCTAGAAATAGGTTGGAAAACTCATTTAGCAAGCTTTGGATTTTTTTAGAACATCTTGTAATTCCTTCATCTCCAATAATCTCATAACCCACAAGAACATGAGTTCATCAGCCTTCTCAGCAGATCGAAGCTCTCTTTAACTCATCACTAGGGCTTTCTTCTTATTAGCTTGGGTGAGCTAATTATGGGCTTCAGTTACTTAGGACGAGGTTAAGGATTGCAACATAATCTTCCTCCTATCCTTAACAAAGGCATAGGTGTTCTTATACCCATCAAGAGTAACATATTAATCAAATAACCAAGGTCATCCAAGCAGTAGATGCAAAGCAACCATGGGGACAACATCGTACACCACTTTATCCCTATATACATTTCCAACATTAAACGATATGATCACTTGATCAGTTATGTGCAAAACACCCTTATCAAGAAGCCAATGCAGCTTGTAAGGTCGGTAGACCTAACCTTTGCGCAAAGGATTGTGCAACCACATTTGTATAACTTCTTCCATCTACTATGATCGTGCATAATTGGCCATTGACAATACACTTAGTATGGAACAAATTCTCTCTCTAGTCTTCTATAGAGTTCGATAAGGAACTCAGGACTTGTCTCAAGACTAGGGTCATTACTTCTCCTTGGTTGACATAGACACAGATCTCCTCTTCCTCTTCAGCTTTAGGCTTTCCAACATCTTCTTCCTTCTTGGGCTCAGTCTCATCAGTGTTGTCTATTATATCTCCTCGAAGCACCATAATACGTTAGTTCGGACACTCAGCGGCCATATGTCTTAAACTAAGCATTTAAAGCACTTTATCTCATTGGTCTTCCATTTGGAAGCCTGCCCTTTCTCATATGTCTTCAAGGTTAGCTTACTCTTAGCTTGGCCCTATTGTCTGGCTCGGTCCTACTGGTTTCCTCGGCTATCTTCAAGTCAATCATTCCTATCCTCAATCTTGTATGGCCTCTTTGGCTCAACTTAAATAAATCGGTTTAGTATTGATACCTATGATAATGTTGGCCCAAGTCAACTTGAAACACTTCTTTCTTGCCTTTCGACCCTCTATGCTATCTTGATGGCCTCTTCTAGTATATAAAGCCTCTATATTTCTACGATATTGTGAATCTCATACTTGAGCCCAAAAACAAACCATGATACTGTATGGGCCTCTAGTTCTTTTACATTGGCTCAAATCATTAGTATTTGGAACTCCCGAACATAGTCATCAATAGATCAACTTCCTTGGTGAAGCTCCTGCAATTTTGCAAATGTATCTTATAGATAAGTCCTAGGCACAAATCTGCTTCTTAACAATCTTTTTATCTCATCTAAATTTCTAACACCTCGTCTTCCATCTCTTGCTCTGGCTGCATTCAAAATCTTCTACTACATAGTGGCATACCCAATAAACTCCAATGCAACAAGTTGGACTTTAACCACATCCTCATACCTATAACATTCAAATAATTTCTTGACCTTCTCTTCCTACTCCAAGTATTCATCTGCATCTCTACTTCTACTAAAGGGTGGGATTTGCAACTTAACACTGTCTAGCCTTCGAGGAAATCGACGTCCTAGTCCCTATACTTAGTAATAGTCTACCTCTTCTTCACTAAACACTTCAACATCCAACTCCTCATCATCTTCCCCAATCTCCCCTAACTCCAGTCTTCATCTAGCAATTCAGTCTGCTACTCCTCCAGCTCATGGTGGTCGAATTGGGCAATTAGTTCAATTGCCTTGTCCATAGTGTCTCTCAAGGGCATCTTCCTATAGGTTTTGTTGTTGTACACCTGGGGTTGTTGTCTATCAACTTGTATTGCCATGACTAGACTCTCAACAAGGTTTGTAAGTTTATCAAGTTTGTTGTTAATTGATACTGGGGTATTACTAAACATGCTCTGTTTTCGTAATAGGAAACATAATAGATCTGAGTAACAATGAAACCACACTTGTTGTAACACAAACACACTGTACTAGCTATAAAAGGAACACAGCAACCACTAACAGTAAAACGAATCAAAACTTCACTACCACTTCACATACTCCTTCGTGGAACTGTACTCTAATACCTATAACGTTGATGTGTCTCCAAGGTTGAACATACGAAGAGACACCACAGCAAAATAAACCAAAAGAAACAAGGAAAAAGGTTAGCAAAGTGTGGGCAGCTACCGAATGGATATAACATACCACTCGATCCTACTCGATCTACAATCTGCTAGATATGACACATTGGTTCAAACTGAAGGGTCACTCACTACTACTCTTTGCTAAAAGGAATTGTTAAGAGTTAAGAGATAATGAGAAACACTAAGGTTGCTTAACTAAATATTTTTGTATTGAAAGTTTTTTATGCTTGCGTACAAGGAAGGGGGGGCTTATATACTTGTCCACTAAGGTTACTTTACATGTATGAAAAGCTAAAAAGGGTATTTTACACTTAGGTTACATAAAACATACCAAAAGGGGTAAAAGAGACAAAAAAATATTCAATACAGAAAAAAGGAATCATATTGGAATATTGTGTCAAAAAACATGTATCACTTGGTAGCTAGTCGTTAGGAATATGTTACAATGTAAGCAGAAATAAGAGGGCGTTACAGTCAGAGGCTGACTTGATTTAGTTTAGGTTGGGGACCAATTAGTTCTGAAAAGAAGTTAGCTTGCTTCGGGGTTAGATGGCTATAGTCGGATCGGGAGCTCGCCTTGGCTATTCTTAGGTTGTCTCTTAGAGTAAAATGTTGCTGCTGAACAGGGGCGAATTTGACGTATGTGAGGATCCGATAGTCAGGTTAATTAGAGATCAGCTCAAGGTAGGAATCCTTGTCTCAACTATGTCTTAGAGCTAGAATCCTTCGAGCGAGTCCTTAGAGTCCTTTAGCTTGACTGCATGTGATCGGTCTAAGGGGTTAATTCCTATCACTATGGTTATGGTTCACTCCTAGATGTTGCCTAGATCCCTAAACTCCTTAAGCTCTAGTTTTTCATTATTCTTCTTCTAATTCTTTTTTTTTTCCCAAGCCCTCATATTTTTCCCTAGTTACACTATATCACATCAGTTGCCAAAAGAGGCCAACATGCAAGTGGAACAAATGTTTATAAGTCAAGGAGTTTTTCTTTCTAAGTAATACATGTCATTGGCCTAAATTTCACATGATTCACTTTAATCTATCTATGATACACCTAACTTAAGATGCTTCCAACTTAATGCCACGCCTCGATAGCTTCTTTCAATCAACCCTCCAAGTTTTTATAGCATTTCTCCTCGCACTTTTTTTAATTAAGTTAATAATTTCTTCATACATGTATATATATATATATACATACATACACTTGATATTTATATAATTATTTTACTTTCAATTTGCTCCAAATTATTATTTTTATAAGTCATGTAATTTTATTTCTAGGGCCTCGCTACGTCTAAGGGCTCATATTTTAAGTTAATGATATAAATATTTGATATTGATAAAACTAAACTTTTATTAAACTACATATTTTATATACTTTATTTTGCTAACTAAACTTTACTAAGCTCTTCTTTTAACTTTTATAACCTTATATTAAAAATTTATTCAATTTCGATATCGAAAACATTTCTAAAAATCGTAAATCTACCGATTTCAAGCAACTAAGGTCATATTATGTGATAATACTTAGACTAGTGCTACTTATGACTACTTTATTTTTTCCATTTCCTAAGCATATTTTTATAAGTTCTATGTTTATTAAGAATGTGCCACCACTCCAAGTCCTCGATAGCTAATCAAAGATCAAGGTCTCACAAACATTTGATTTTATTTTTATTACAAAATCTTCATCTTTTTGTCATTAATTCCCTACTTTATAATTTGATAGTAAGAAATTTTTATTTAAGCTTTGTCTATAGTTATCCTATTTGACTTGGATTGTCTAATTTATTGTCTCTATTTAGGCAAATATGAGTATCATCCATCTATGTTTTATTAACTGTCACTAATTTGATGTTTCCTTCCCTAATAGTAAATAACATTTTTATGAAGGCCATAAGCATCACTATAAAACTTGAAATAAGAAAGAAAAAAAAAAGATAGAAGTATAAAATAGGGAAAATTAATAAAATAAAGTGTTAAGCAAAGGCAATTCAGGTATAAGAAAATATTAGTGAAACCTAGCTATATTAAGGTTTGCTATAGTTTTAAAAACCCTTTTCTCATTCTTTCCCACACGTGCAACAACTGTTCCAAAGGGTTTCTACATGTTCTTGACATTACAAAGCGAGAATGTTAAAGATCAAGCAATTTCCAATTGAGGGATCAAACATAAGGCTAGTTCCATGCCTTGTAATCTTGCTCTCTTGCGTTTTCTTATTTAAAACCCCCTCTTTTCCCTTACAATAGCCCTAACACAAATTTTGGTGGCCTTCTTAGGTGTCCTATAGGGAATCTTGTGTAGTGAGAATGTTCTAGGGGGGCATTTTACATCAAGGCAATGTGGTTTAGTATTTTTCCTTTGATTTTGGTATTTGTTTTTTCAAGAATTTTATTTTTCCGTGCAAGGCAATGGGAAAAATGACTTAAAGGTGGTCCTATACATACCCTATGGTATTCTTGCAGTGGTGGATGTGCTTTGAGTCTCAACAAGTACAATCTAATCTAGCACCTTGTTCTCATGGTTTAATCGTTGTGTAAAATAACGTTATAGTCGAGATGAGATTTTGTTGAAAGGACGTTTTATTTAAGGTTCAATTCGATGCAATGATGTTGCTTTGTTAAGATGCTCATTTGGGAGTATCAGTAGATGAATCAACAAAGAGTAGGTTGTATTTAGGGCAACCAACTTATAGACCTACCCCCTCCTTCCCCCTACCATATAACCCCTACCTTACCCCTATACTACCAACTCCTCCCTCCCCCCACCAACACCACTACACCCCTTCCATACACAACCCCACCCTACGCCCCCTACTTCACCTACCCTCAAATGGCATCCGGATGCTAAGGTTAACTATGCTCTTTTAGACTAGCATCTAGACTATTTCTTGTAATAATGTTCCTTTAGGTTTTCCAAGGGTCCCTTGAAGTTATATTTCTAAATCTAAACCTTTCCTAAACCTTTTTCAAATTAACAATCATCAACTAAACATTTTACAAATCGAGTTAACAACTTAGTGATCCTAGATTTCATATATGATTTTTGAAGTTAACTTAAGCCAGTTAAGTTGTCGTGTTGAGGATATCATTAACCTATTTATGAATTTGAGAGTATGTAATGATTTTCTTATTAACAGGTTATAAGGTTCTTATATCAGATTCTGATCAAGCTCTACAATCTACTATAGGGTTGTTTGTTGGTTGTGTGTATAGGATTACTAAAGCTAAACGAACTTAATGATAACTTGGCTTAAATAAGTATACTACTTGTACTTGGTTAAGCTCAAAGGACTAGGAGGACCAAACCATGGGGTGGCACCCCAATGATCCTTATGCAACAGTATCCTAATTAAAGTTTCTCTTAGAAATGATCCGTATAGATTTAGGATGTGACACGATTTCTAAGGTATTGGGGAAGACCTAACACCAATACTTATATATATATATTATATATTGTATGTTGATGTCATGAGTTACTAAAAGTTTTGAGACTCCAAAATTATGTTGTTTGCTAGACTTAAATAAGATAAATAACTTATAGTTGTTGCATCTTGATACTTGATTTAGTTCTTAAGTATGTGTTGTGCTCTCTTAGTGTTATTCGTGCATATGTGATTGTACCATGTACTAAGCTTTGCTCACCCCTAGATTTTTATGTTTTTAGATGTAAGAATAGGTATGGGTAATTGTGAGGAGTATTATGGCAATTGTGGGTACTACAACAATGAAGCCAATTATTATAATTACTATTATGATTTTGGAGACAATTTAGCATAGTTAATTTGGGTTTACGAAACATGATGTTATAGTTTATTAGACATCTGTTATTTTCTTTTAGTTGATGTTTATTAAGTCTAGAGAAGTCAGTTGAGACTTCTCAAGTCCTTGTCAGTTGATGGTTTAAGTTGTCAAGTGTTGAAGATTTGAGATGTTTATTTTTTTCTTGATGGCTTATGAGATAGATGTTAAAAATACATGTTAAGTTATTTTGTTTGAATAAATTATAGTGAGGATTCAATCCTTTGTACTTATTAGTAAATTGAAGATGCTTCAAGACATCCCTCAAAGATGTATGGGAATTCATGCAAGTGATAAGTGATTAATGAGGCAGGTGATGACAATAGTAGGTGGTTTTAGATGCTTAATGTATTAGTAAAATTTAAGAACACGTGGCAAGCTGAAATATCCCAAGTTCTATAACATTATAGCTTTAGTGACATCAGAGCCTTAGGTTTAAAATTTGAATCATAGACAACCTAGGTTTGAACTATAGTAGAAGTAAGTTATGAATAAAAGTGATCTAAGTTATTAATAATGATGGTTGTCTAGCATGAAAGGCTATGTTGAGGTGTGTTTGAAGTAGTTTGTTTTGTTAAGTTCTTAGAAATCCTTTCCTTTATTATGCTTGTAGTGCATTTAAGTTATCTAATTCCTTTCCTTGAAACCAGTTTACATGACTTTGTTTAAGTGTTCTTTTCTTATAGCATACTTGGAGGTAGTGCTACTTCCAACTCATCTTCTCATCCTCAGGGTGGCAAAGATACTAACCCAAACTTCATCCCTCTGCCAAATTGAAACCAAGCTAAAACAAGTTTGTTACCTTAAGGGTAACAACCCCACCAATAGCTTAGGGCTAACTTACCCTTAGCCAGCCTTAAGTTCAATAGACTTAGGGCCAAGAACAGACCTATCCTCCTTAGGGCATGCCTACCCCAAACCCAACCTAGCTATGGAATGATCAAGGACAAGGTGTAGATTTAGCAATAGCTGCTCAAGTTCTATACTCAATGAATGATATGATTAGGGTGCTAGTGTAGTAGCAGCAACAAATATAGGGGGACATGCAATTAATTCAAGTAAATACTGAGATTTGGAGATATGAAAGGCAAGCTACCATGGACGTTGGTATAGGTGGCCACACCAGTAGAAGTACTTTTGATTTGTTTATGAAGATCACTCACGACTTCCACCCTAAGCCAAATGATCCAATAGGAGATAAGGAATAGATCACTGAGGTGAAGGAGTCCTTTGCTATGGTAGAAGCACCAAATAATTAGAAGGTGATGTATGCTAGATTCTTCTTGAAGGGTATTGTGGCCTAGTGGTAAGAGAGTGCTCCTAGGACAAATAGAAATGCAACTTGTCCTATCACCTAGGAAGAGGTCAAATTGTTATTCTTCAACAAGTTCTTCCTTAACAGTACCCAAGAATAGATGGAGCTAGCCTGTTAGACCCTACAGTAAGGTAAGAGAACAGTATTAGATTATAAGGCGAAGCTGAAATACCTAGCCTATTTCCTGCAAGAGCCAATCAGATTAGATGAGAGGTCATGCACTAGATGGTTCATCTTTGGGTTAGAGCCTAAGCAACAAGAGAGGATAGTAGGGTTTAAAGGTACTTATGCATAGACAATGGAGTAAGCTAGAAGTGTAGAGTAAGGTATAAAAGGAAGGAAGAGCTACTGGCTCGTAAAGAGAAGAAGGCCCTAAGTAAGAGGCTTATGTTGAGTTTTGGACCACCTAAGCAGTTCAAGAGACCTATACCAGCATTATGATCAAGGAGAGTGGCAAACTACCATTTACATTGTCCAGGTAGATGTTGTAGCCAGCCCTAGTGCTAGCTCGCCTACCTTTACCAATGCTAGCTAGGTGCACCCACTGTTATGGACCATATAATGTTACAAGTTGTAAGTGTATTCCAAGTGACTATTTTCACTATGGTAAGATTAGATACGCTAGTAAGGACAGTAAGGAGCCAACTCTTCTACACTAGGGTTTCTGTTTCTACTATGGCCAGAGAGGTCATTAGGTAATAGATTGTAAAGAAGTAAGGAAATAGCTTATGCAAACTACCTAGCTTGCTAATACTTAAAACACAACTAGAGTGGCTTAACCTTAGCCAAGACCCTATTAGAGAGCATTGGCCCTAATCTTTGTGCTTCAACAATAGACTTAGAGTCAAGAGACTTTTAAGGTAGATACTCTTACAAGTATGCTCACTATCCTTAATAAGATCGTATGTATTTTATTTGGAATGAGAGCTTCCCACTTAGGCATTACTGCTTCCTTAGTGAATGCTTATATGTTATGTGCTGTGCGTTTGGACTCCCCAGTGATTTTGAATAACCTTTGGAGAGTGAAACTATGCTAAATAAAGTGTGTCAGAATGTAGAAATTATAGTAGAGGGAAGAATCCTACTAGCTGATTTGTTAATGTCGGACATGTTAGTCTTCGGTGTAATCTTGGCTATAAATTGGTTAGTGAGGCATCATGCCACCATTAAAACATGGTGATCATATATGAGCCTCCAGGAGAAGTTCCATTTTAGTATTAAGTAGAAGGGCAAAGGCCAATAAGTTGTATTAATTACGAGTTGTAGGGAAAGCCTACCCTAACAAGCTTAAGCACAAAGATTGGTGAAGAGTTGAAAATAGGTATCAAGGGTATAGGAATTCTTAGATGTCTTCTTAGATGATCTACCCTAATCTTCCACTTGATAAAGAAATTGAGTTTAGGATAAGCCATTTCAAAGTCAACGTATAGGGCAGCACCTATTGAATTTATTGAGATGAAGAAACAGTTACAAGAGCTGTAATACAAAGGTTTCATTAAACTGAGTTCGCCTTCTTGGGGAGCCCCAGTTCTTTTTATGAAGAAGAAAGATAAGAGCATAAGAATTTGTGTAGATTATAAAGATTTAAATCAAGTGACAATGAAGAGGAAATATCCACTTTCACACATCTACAACCTGTTCAATTAGTTACAAAGGGCCCAAGTTTTCTCAAAGATAGATTTAAGGTCAAGTTACTATCAATTAAAGGTAAAGGAAGTAGATGTTGAGAAAATACAATTTAGACCCAGATATGGGCTATACGAATTCCTAGTTATACTGTTCAGCCTTACTAACGCACTTGCAGCATTCATGGATCTTATGAACTGAGAATTTCAAGAGTATCTAGATAGATTTGTTGTAGTCTTCATTGATGATATTCTCATATACTTCAAGAGTAGAGAAGAGCATGAGCAGCATTTAAGGATTATGCTAAGTAAACTTAGAATAGGGAAGTTATATGCTAAGTTTAGCAAGTGCAAGTTCTAGAGCCTTCCTAAGTCACATTATAAATAGTGAAGGTATATCAATGGATTTGGAAAAGATAAAGGCAATTATTGAGTGGTTGAGACCGAAAATGGTGACTAAGATCAGAAGCCTCTTAGGGCTTGCTAGGTATTATAGGAAGTTTGTAGAAGGGTTTTCCAAGTTATCAATGCCTTTGACTCGATTAACACAAACAAGGGTAAAGTTTAACTGGGATGATAGATGTAAATAGAGTTTTCAGTGGTTGAAGGAGAAACTTGTGACTGCTCTAGTATTATCTTTGCTACATAATGGGGAAGAGTTTGTGATCTACAATGACACCTTGATTTAAGGGCTTAGGTATATGTTGATGCAAAACAATTGGGTGATAGCATATGTGTCACATCAGCTAAAGTTGTGTGAGATGAACTACACAATCTACAACTTAGAGTTCACAATGGTAGTCCATGACTTGAAGTAGTGGAGGCACTACTTGGTACGGGAAAGGTGTAAGCTATTTACTCATCACAACAGTTTGAAGTACTTTTTCACCTAATGGGATCTGAACATGAGGTAACAATGGTGGTTAGAATTGATAAAGGACTATGACCTGGACTTACAAGACTACCTAAGGAAAGCTAATGTAGTAGCTAATGCTTTGAGTAGGAAGCGGCATGGAAATTTTGCTAGCTTATTAACGACATAGTGGACGTTGCTAGAAGATATGAGATGGCTAGATTTGGAAATTTTGACTAGAGAAATAGGTGTCAGACTAGCAAATGTGAGGATTCAACCTTTATTGGTAGACCAAATTAAGGTAGCCTAAGTTAAAGATGAGGGTATACAAGAGATAAAGAGAAAGATGGAAGTTGGAAAGGCAACGAAACTCACTATGGATGCTAATGGAGTACTTACATATAAAGGTCAGTTATGTATGCCAGCAAGACCCAAATTAAGAAGTGAACTACTAAAGGAGGCACATTACTCGAGATACACCATACACCTAGGTGGCACAAAGATGTACCGAGACCTGAAGGCACATTACTAGTGGAATAATATGAAAAGGGAGATTACGAATTATATACCGAGGTAGCAAACTTATCAACATATCATAATCAAGCACCAATGGTAGGCGGGTGATGTAAACCCGTCAAATCTAGCCTTCTGAGTATAGAATCAAATTCACATACTGTAGATGATTTCTTTAAGCTAATTGAGCCAATTAGTTTAAAACCGATTAAAATTCTAAATTTAAAACTCAAAACAAGTACAAAAAACCCAAATTTATTAATCGAAACTCTAATTGCATACGAACACTTAAAACCATAAACATGTGTAACTGTAAAAGATTGACCTCAAACATAATAAAAACCTTAAACGCATATGAAAACCTTAAATCCTACATGCGTATACATATGAGAAATCCTAGAACCAAAACTTTAAGCTTATAAATATACCAAGTTGCTATGAAGGTAATAAAACCTTAATTGAGCCAAATAACTTAATGATATGCCAAATCATGTGAAATTGGTAGTGAATAATTATAGATAACTTCTAAATGCTCATAACTGTAAAAGTACTAACTTAATTCATAAAAAAATTATAATATTATTTTATAATTAATATTAACCATATATTTATATAGATAAGTTAGTATTATGTCAAATTAGACATTTATTTGTTATTTAGACAATATATAGCAAATATTAATAACATAATTTATAATTTACCTTATAGTTATATTATTTATTATTCTAAATATTATTTATAGGATCAGAAATATGTAAGGAAGTTCTAATATATGTTTTATTGATTTATTACATTTGATTTTCTATTTTTCCCCTTACTTCATTTTTCTTTCTCTATTTCCTTTTATTCCCAAATTATTTATATATAATACATATAATATTTTAGGAGTTGACTAATTCAACATTTCATTTTTAAATGCATTAAATTCTCTTATTAATTGCATTTCATCTTCTTATCTTATCTTTTTCTTTTCTTTTCTTTTTCTTCTTATTTTTCCTTCTTCTTGCTATGACCATGTTTCCCCTTTAGAATCTTCTTCCAACTTCTTAAACTGTCTTCAAATGACACACAAAATTGACCCACTTTCCCCTCCCAATTGAACTGAAACATATACACACACACTTTTCACCATCTTCTTCCCTCATTCCTCCTCTATTTTCTTGTTCATTCCCCCACTTCTAACCATAGTATCAAACTACCTAATTTTCAGCACAAAAAGGGAGATTAAGAGAGGAAATCATTCACTAAACTACACATTAAGGTAAGTAATTATATTTACTTTACATAATATTAGTATTAGTCTTTTATATAAAAGTATGTTTTATGTATTTTCTTGGTGTATTTTTGTGTTATCTTATTTTTGATATACCTAGCATGTATTTTAATGTAAGAATTTAGAAACTCTATGTAAGGATAATAGCTTTTGAGTGTATAATTCATTTCTTTTAAAGACTTTGTTATATGTATCTATATACTAATGTATGTATAAATAGATGAATATGTATATGTTATTACTAAAACTAGATGTATGAATATATATATCTATGTAAATACATGTATATGATTTACATACATATGTATAAGAATATATATATATATATATATATATATAGTTTAACATGCACATAAACACACACACACACACATATATATATATAATATTTATATATATGTGTAAGTGTGTGTGTGTATAGGTATAAAACTAAAAATATGAGTATGTATAGATATTATATATATTGAAAGATCCTTAAGAATAAATCAAGAAAATATAAAAATACATATAAATATACGCATATAAGTACATATAAAATTAGGTATAAATACATGTACATGTACATGTATATGTATACGTACATAAATACATAAAATAAAAGTATAGTACATTATAAATATGTATGCATACGTATGCCTACATGTATAGACATACATATGTAAACATGTATATACATATAAATACATATACTAATATACTAAGTATAAGTGTACCTAATAGTATAATAAGTATAATAATATAAATAAGAATACATATGTATATATGTATATGTATAAGTGTATATAATAAAATACTAAATATAAATAAAAATAATAAAATATCAAGTATAATAAAATAATTAAGAATATATGCATGTACATAAACACATAAGTACATAAGTATAATTACACATATACAAAATAAAATTATTTAATATAATATAATAAAATATACATACATATATAATGGGCCAAAACTATAATGCATAATCAAGGCCCATAATTCATTAATTAATTAAGTATAATAATATATAATATATACCTAATAATAATATAAAATTTAAGAAATAGAAAAATTAAGAAAATTTAACAAAGTGTTACATGGGCCACTAAAATAATGCCATGTTAGCAATTTAATTCCAATTAAATAACTAAATCGAGAACTTTAAAATAATTAAAGAATAATAATAGTAAAATTAATTCAGTGAAATCATAATAGCAACAAAATTTCAATAAATAGCAAATTAAGCTTAAAATAGGAGAATAATGAAGTCTACATAAGTTAAAGCTAAAAATAAGAAATCATAAAAATATAAAATTTAGAAATTAAGTAAGTCATAAAATAATAAAGAGAACTCAAAAATTTATAAATAAAAATATTGGAGTTAAAATAATTAAATTTATGACAATTTAGGCTTATCTCAAAAAATGCAGGTTTTAATGTCCAAAACAAATCTCACTACGTGAACGTACATTCGAAATTAACAAAAATCAACTATAAGTATATAAATGTCGAAGTTAAAATAAAAAAGTTATACGCGATTTAGAATTTAGAGAAAACCAAGGAATCCAAGTAAATTTATTACATTATTTAAGTGATATGATGTTATAAATAAATAATTTGGATAAAACCCCAACTAAATAAAGAAATATTTAAATGCAATAATTTACAAGTATACATATATCATTTCTTATAAAAGGAAATTAATAGACACATATTATAAAGCATAAATAAGACATAATTATAAAATATAGAGTTCTTCAAAAGATTAAGGTATTATACATATACGCATACGTTTAAAAGTTAAAGCACTCCAAAGAAGATATACTTATATATGAAATAAAGATATATGTTAGTATAAAACAATAATGATAATAATAAAAATAATAATAGTAATAATAATACTGATAACAATAAGGTAAAATTATACATTTACGAGGAATAAATTGAACAATAGTATACATACACACATAATATAATCTTAAAATAATACTATAACATAACTGAGTTAACATTTTTGGTTATTTAAATATACGATTTCGATATTTTCATCCAATTCTATTACTTTAACTGACTTAATTACTTTATCTAACTTAACCTAATATACTACTAATTATCTTGTTATACGTAGAAACTACAATTAAAATTATAATATAACAATATAATAATATAAAACTTATAAAAAGCAAGAAAATTCAAACTCATATGATGTTACTAATTTGAATATTATTACTCATACGATTAAATTGGATACTATTACGTATACGACAAAATAGTATTTCCTTAACATCACAACAAATAAGTTAAGCAATATAAAATAACATTGAAAAGTTTAATTAAACTTTATCACTAAAGAAGCATATTTGAATTTAATAAGAATTTACTATAAAAATGTAAAGATAACAGGTAAAATGAAAAAGTTACAAACGATATAATACTTAATTAGAACGGAAATCATAAGATAAATAGTAAACTAGAAGCATATTTGAACTTAATAAGAATCTACTATAAAAATATAAAGGTAAAAGGTAAAATGAAAAAGTTACAAACGATATAATACTTTATTAGAACGGAAATCATAAGATAAATAGTAAACTAGTTAGACTGTCTAGTATTTTATCTAGATACTCATTAGGTTTCTCTTATTTTTATTTATCAAGAGATATTAATCAAGAAGGTAAGTTGCCTATTGATTACTTAGAGTCACATCTACTTTGGTCAAGTAAATACTTCTGATGACTTTATACTTGTTTTGTGCTTATAGTTAATGTACCTAAATTAAATATTAACAACTTAATGCATGGGGGTTCAAGTTATGCATCTGCTTGATATTAGTTTATTGTTATGCAAAATATTGTTAAATATGATAATTGAAGATTTAGTTGTATGATTGATTGTTACGTGATGTAGATGGTTTGTTGATATTGATTAATCACCGCATAATTTGACTTAATTATATTTGGCTTATCTTAAATTAAAAGGATCATGCATTGCATTACTTATTTTGACGGTCAGCTCACTTGGAGGTAAAGTAAGGTCTTGTAGGGATTGTTTCTATATATTGAATTAAAGTGTTTTAGTATAGTACATTAGTATAATATGACCTTACCCTAGCCCATGGACTTACTAGGCGTTGGAGACGCCAACCATTTAACTGAAGGTCGAGTCTAGAGACCTCTACTGTAAGGTATGAGTGCTAACTGCAGCGGCCACCTCATCGCTAGACCTAAGAATTTGCATATTACTAAATTTTTGGAAATGGAAGATATATTTTATGAAACACAGAATTTTAAGTATATGGTTAAAAAAACCCAAGTATTAATTGGTGCAGATGAATCTCTAACCCTTATTTCAAAAGCCATTAAATCTAATGTTATATGCAATACCGGTCAACTACATATATTGTTTAGCATATTGCTTATTCATGTATTCATAAATTTATTAATTAATTATTTGATAACCTGCTTACTGATATAGTATAAGGGATACCTTACTAAGCTTCTATAGCTTACTCTCCAACAGCTTTCTTTTGTAGGTTGAAAGATAACTAGGCATGGGTTGAGTGCTAAACATTGAGTACCAATGTTAAGATGTCTTAAAAGGTAGATTGTAAAGTTGATTTGAAACCTTACATCTAATTACTATTCTTATACTTAGATTTTGTAACTTAAGTCTATATTTTAGAACTTTACTACATAGTCTTGTCGTCTAATAGGGGATATCAATTCTCTACGGTTCTGAGGAATTGTAGAATATTGGATATTTATAGTTATTTATATTTTACAATATGTTGATCAATTAAAAATCGGAAACACTAGTGATAAATTATTTAAAGTCTTGCAATCTCTAACTTGCAAGATGGTTTTCATATCATGGGTATACACGTAATATAAAAATTTTAGGTAATCTTACTAGACTCTTTGTAAGGTCCTAACAAGTGAGTTGCAACCATTTCCAATACCGAAGTGGAAATGGGAATTGTTACCATAGACTCTATGATAGCACTACCAAAGACTCTAAGTAAGCATGATGTAGTTGGGGTAATTGTAGATCGACTAATGAAGTCAACATACTTCATTCCCATTTACATCAGTTATATGTTAGATAAGTTGGCTCAGTTATATATTAAGGAAGTAATGAGATTACATAGTATATCGATGAAAATCATGTCATATAGGGACACTCATTTTGTAGGCAGGTTTTGGAGGAGCCTACATGAGGCCTTAGGTACGAAGTTACAGTTTAGTATTGCCTTCCACCCGCAAACTAACAAGCAGTCAAAAAGAACCATACAGAAACTTAAGGATTTGCTTTAAGCTTATGTACAAGATTTTTGTGGCCATTAGGATGAACACTTACCCTTAATTGAATTCACCTATCACAACAACTACCAGGAAACTATTCAAATGGCCCCTTATAAAGCTTTATATAGTAAGAAGTGTAGATCACCCATTCATTAAGATGAGGTTAGAGAAAGAGAAGTTATAGGTCTAAAGTTAGTACAAGAGGCAATGGATAAGGTAAAGTTGATTAGGCAAAGAACACAAGTCGCTTAGAGCCGTTAGAAGAGTTACACTAATAAGCATATATGCTTGTTGGAGTTTCAAGTAGGAGACAAGGTTTTTTGAAAGTGTCTCTAATTAAGGGAATTTTAAAGTTCGTGTTGAGAGGGAAGTTGTCTCCGAGGTATATCGGACCCTTTAAAGTCATAGAGAGAATCGGAAGTGCAACATACAGGTTAGAACTTCCTCCTAGGTTGAAGGGCATCCATAATGTCTTCCATGTATCCATGTTGAGAAAGTTCAAACCCAACTCGAAGCAAGAGACTGAACAGTATTAGGTATAGGTAATGGATGTAAAGACCCTAGAGTTGCAGCAGGACTTATTGATAGTTAAATGATCTAAAAGGATTGTGAACACTAAGGTTCAAGAGTTGAGGTGAAGGAATATACATTATCTAAAGGTTTAATAAGTAAGACGGTCAAAAAGGGAAGCAACTTGGGAGCTAGAAGAGGAGATAAGAAGGAAGTATCTAGAGTTGTTTCAAGAATCAAGCATGTAAACTCTCAACTTTCAAGGACAAAAGTTTTTATATGGGGGGAGAGTTATAAAAGCTTAAACCAAAAAAAAAAAAGAAGATAAAAGTAAAGAATAGGGAAAAGTAATAAAATAAAGTGTTATTGCAAAGGGTACAAACGGTATTGTAAAAGTTAAGCAAAGGCAATTTGAGTACAAGAAAAAATTAGCAAACCCTAACTATATAAAGGGTCATATGTGTAATAGTTGTTTCCAAGGGTTTCCCCTTGTTCTTGATGCTATGAAGTAAGAACATCAAGCATTAAGCAATTGAGGGATCAAAGGTAACGCTAGCACCATGCCTTGTAATCTTATTCTCTTATATTTTCTGTCATAACCTTAAGGGATGCCTGGTAGGATTACCTAAAATTCTAATACCAAATGTAAGCCCATGATATGAAAACCACCTTATAAGTCAGAGATTACAAAACTCTAAATAATTAATCAATAAGTTTTCTAACTTTTAAATAATTAACTTGTCGTAAAATATAAATAACTATGAATATCCAATATTCACAGTTTTTCAGAACTGAAGAGAATCGATGTCCCATACCAGATAATAAGATCAAGTAGTAAAGACCTAAATTTTATACTTACCGAAGTTGCAAAATCTAAATATAAGGGTAATACTTACATTTAATTTTTGAAACAAGCTATACAATCTATCTCTAGCTCTATCCTCAAAAACATCTTAATACTTGCACTCAATGCTTGACTCTTAACCCATGCACAATTATCTATTAACCTGCAAAAGAAAACTATTGAAGAGCAAGCTACATGAACTTAGTGAGATATCTCTCATACTTTACCACCAAGCAAGTTATCAAACAATTTATTAACAAATATTTGAATGCATGAATAACCACTATGCCAATCAATATATGCAGTTGACTAGTACTGCATATAACATCAGATTCAATGCCCTTCTAAGTAAAAGTTGGAGATTCATCGACACTAATCATAGTTAGGTTCTAGCACCTAGGTTTTTAACCAGATATATAGAAATTCCATATTTCAAAAAATATGTTTCTATTTCCAATATCCAATAATACCCAAATTCTTAGGTCCAGCGGTGAGGTGGCCCCTACAGTCCAAACTCACACCCTAAGCAGTGGTCTTTAGACTGGACCCCTACCCACCTACGATTAGCATCTCTAATGCTAAGTAAACCCATATGCCAAGGGTAAGGCCTTGTTGCACCAATGCTCATGCACTATACTAGTCAAATCATGTGGGAATCCCATCCTTATAAGGCTCTTCGTTACAATCCACATGAGAGGATAGCTAGAACATTATATAAAATGTTCGTGCTTATGTATGATCCAATTAATTTAAGTTAAATGGAATGTGACTAAGCCAATTTATAGGTGATAAGCCAATATCAACAAACCATCCAAATCACACAAAAATCAATCATACAATCAATTCTTGAGTCATCACATTTAACCACATTTTGCACAACAAGCAAATAGTATTCATCATGTAAACCTCGCAAATTTAGCTATTTAAGAGTAGAAGTGAACCCTAATATTATAGATGACTTAAAGAGTCATTAAAACCAAGCAAGATAAAAATTTAATAAATCATAAATCTAAATATATTATAAGTAGTAAAAACTTTAAAAATTGATCAAAACCCTAGATTGCATACTAAAACCCTAAAATTGACTTACACACTGTTAATCAAAATTGAACTCGAATTTGATCGAAACCTTAAAATTATAAATATAAACCTATAAAATAGTTAAATATTACTCAATAGTGATAAAACTATAGTCAATTGTAATTTTCAACTTAATAGCCTATTTGCGCGAAATTATAACGAAATTGCCACAATAACTTGTAAAAATTATAATTGTAATGGGTACCAATTAAATTGATAAAATTTCACAAAAATTTAAAAATTAATTTATGATGAGATTTGTTATAATTTATATGTTTTGAAAAATTACATATATTTATTATTAATTTTTATTTTCCTTTTCTTTCATTTTCAACTTATCTCTTTTCCTCTTTTTCCTAATTGCAACATTCTAGAACTAAATTTAGCCACCCACGTGAGAGAAAAAAAATGCCATGTGTTGAGTGGAAAATAAAAAAAATGAAAAATAAAAAATTGGATAATTACTTAGCTTAAATTTTAAGCTAACTCACATTAATAAAAGGAAAAAAAAAAGAAAAAGAGAAAATAAAACTGTAGAAACAAAATAGAAAAAGGGAAGAGAGAAAAATCCTGGAAGCAAACCGTGGTAGGAAAAGAGAAAGAAAGAAGAAAAAGAAGAAGGAAAGAAGAAGGAAAGGAAGAAGAAAAATAAAAATCAATAGGTAAATAATTTATTTTAATAGTCTAGATGTATGTTATATAGTATATACATGTATAAATAAAGTATTTGTATAGTATTTTTATACATATAACATTACTAATACATGTCCATGTGCATAAATACTTAGATTTAATTAAATATGTATGTATAAGGCTATGTATATATACATGTATGAACATAAGTATATTATATAAAAAGAGTATGTATTATATATATTTTTTAGAATACATATAATTAGTATTAAGTATGTTCATTACATAACTATAGTATAAATATATATGTATATACCGTAACTATATATATATGTGTATATATGTATAATTATTTTTGTATATATATATATGTATAGTCGTATAGTATATATGTAGTGGGGTATTTTTATAAGTATTTATATAAGACATATATATATGCTTTGGGGTATACGGCATAATATATAATATATAGTATACATATTTTATAACAAATATTATATAAATATATATACCGAATATATATTATAAGAATAGGTATTTGTAAATTATTTATATCTAAGTATTCGGAAATTATATAAGTATATTATTATGTATAAATACAAATACATGAATATATATATATATATATGTACATAAGAGTATGTTTATTTTCATAAAATAAGTATATACATATATATAGCGTATAACATATATTAAATATATGTAGCATACTGAAAATATATATAGATATATATGTATGTATAAATCGTGAAGTACATAAATAATAAGAAAATGAGAAATAATAAAAATAATAAAGGTCATAATAATAATAATCATCATCATAAAGTTAAAAATCTAAAAAAAAAAAAATAGGAAAATATACTCAAAATGATAAAAATATCAAATATATGATTTATAATAAAAATAATAAAGGTCATAATAATAATAATAATCATCATAAAGTTAAAAATCTCAAAAAATAGGAAAATATACTCAAAATGATAAAAATATCGAATATATGATTTCGATAATTATTAAATCATAAACATGTTAAGAAAAAAAAAACGAAAATTAATATTTTATAATTTTTAAACTTAAATAATAATTTTGGTGATATTTTTATATCACAATTTAAATTACGAGTCACAATGTCCAAAATGGACATCACCATGTCAACGTACATCTGAAAATGATAAAAAACGACTATAAGTTCACAAGTATCGGAAATAGAATGAAAAAGTTACAAAATACACAAAGGAAGTCTCATAACTTACAAATATAAAAAAATGGTTACTATTAACCCCATTGAGTATAATAAACTCTATAAATATAAAACTTGGGGTATATTAGGAAACTAGATAAACTACAGTAGACTTTTAGTTAACTAAGAAGTCTGACTTCTCAAAATACTTATAAATTTTACTATTTTGATTTAAGCATTCAATATCAAGTTCTGGAAACCCCAAAGTTTGGGGAATGAGCAATAATCCAGGTGAGGGAGTTCTAATGACCTGCTACTTGTTTGTGCGTGTTACTTGTATGATGTTTTGCTGCTTGCTGTTACTTGTATGTTTGAATGACTATTTTGCTTGTATGTCATCATCTATATGATCATTTTTTTTTAAATTGATAAATATAAGTATTAGACCAAAATAACCAATTATACTCATCGCATGTCTATGACTTGGTAAAGGTATAAATGGAGAGTGCTAGCCTTGCAAAAATCTTAAGAAAAGTGTTTTTAGAAAAAGCTTTTCTATCCTTAAACATATTTTTGCACGATCTGTATAAGGGCTTGTGGAGCCATAAATAATATTTTTAATGTTAAGGCAAAGCTAGTATTGGTTCTCTACTTGATAGTGAGAGGACTCGCTTTATTATGCCTGTAAGGCTTTGGTTAATTTTGATTGCGAGAGGACTCGCAAGTTTATGCCCGAGGAGCCTTAGAGGGTAAATAGTCCTAGTTTAGAATCCCCTTATTTTGATTGAAACTCTTTTCTCGACTAAGGTAATAGTTGAGTGCCGCTTAAAGGGGTGGTGCCCCTAGGTAGCCTCATGTGGGTAAGCTGAGGTGCCCTGTGTGGATAAGTACAGGGAATAATCGAAGTGTAGACGACGTAATTCTACACCTTCCATAGTTCCGGACTCTTATGGATGTGTTGCTTGCATTCATCGTGCTTGCATTCATCGTGCTTGCATTCATTCTGTATGTAGATAGCTTGCTTGCATGTGTGATAATAATGTATGATCACTTGCTTGAACGGTGGTGGTGAGGAACAAACTCACTGAGCTATTATTTGCTCACTCCCTCATAGTTTCTCTTGCAGGTCTACTTACATTAGGACTGGGGTAAGTCTCAAGTGCTGAGTGCAAGATGAAGACATGTATGCTAGTATTAGAAGTAGCTGAGTACCCTTTAGATGATACATAAACATCCTTTGTTGATAATTTAATTTTTCTTATATTTCTTTTGTAATATTGGTATATCCTATCTTATTATTTGGTAGGAGATACCAATTCTCTGCGGTTTTGAGGAACTATGGGATATCAGACACTCATAGTTATTTATATTTATATTCTACAGTAAATTAATTACTTAAAAATCAGTAACCTTAGTGATTAATCACTTAGAGTCTTGCAATCTCTCACTTGCAAGGCGATTTTCATATTATGGATGCACACATGTTATGAAAATTTTAGATAATCCTACTAGGCCCCCTGTAGGGTCATAACACAACCATATGCATATTCTCGAACTCCAAGCATCAATTTATTAATATATAAAGTTTATGTACACTAACTATAAGCACAAAATAAGTATAGAGTCATCAAAAGTACTCATTTGACTAAAGTTGATATGAATCATAGTGATCAACAAACAACTTACCTTCCTAATCAATATTTCCTGATAAATAGAAATAAAAGAAACCTAATAAGTATATAGATGTAATGCTAGACGACCTAACCAGCTTACCATCTAGCTTATGATTCCCATTTTCGTTTAAGTGCTAAATCACGTGTAACTTTTTCTTTTTAACTTTTATCTTGATATTCTTATAGTAAATTCTTATTGAGTTCAAGCGTGTTTAAAGTTTGATTAGAATTTACATTGTCATTTCACACTACTTAACTTATTCATTATGATGATTGGGAACTCTTATTTTATCATCTACGTAATTATATTTAACTTAGTGAATGTTATATGAGTTTAAATTTTCTCACTTTGCATAAGTTTCATATTAGTGTATTGTTATATTGTAATCTAATTGTGATTCACACATATAGCAAAATAATTAGTAGTATGCTAGGATAAGTTAAATGAAATAATAGAGTTGGGTGGAAATATTGGAATTGTATATGTAAATAACTAAAAATTTTAACTCAATTATATTGTGGTATTATTCTAAGATTATATTGTGTGTGTATGTATACATATGTTTAGTTTATTTCCTGTAAGTATATGATTCTATCTTATTATTATTATTATTATTATTATTATTAGTTGTATTTATTATTGTTGTTTTATATTAACATATATTGTTATTACATATAAAAGCATATCTTCTCTAGAATGTTTCAGTTTTTAGGTACGTATGTGCATGTATAACACTTTGACCTTCTCAATAACTTCATATCTTATAGTTATGTTTTATCTACGCTTTATAATATGTATTCGTTGGCTTTCCTTTCTAGGAAATTATATATGTATACTTATAAATAATTGTGTTTAGATATTTTTTTATTTAGTTGAACTTTTATTCTAATTATTTATTTGTAAGATCATGTCACTTAAATAATATAATCAATTTACTTGTATTCCTCGGTTTTCCCTAGATCCTAAATCACGTAAAGTTTTTTTTTGTTCTAACTTCGATATTTATAAACTTATAGTCGATTTTTATCGTTTTCATACGTATGTTCATATAGCGAAGTCCTTTTTGAATGTTGAAACCCGTATTTTTCATTGTGGATCTAAAGTGTTACTAATTTAGTTATTTTGACCCAAATAATTTTATTTATCAATTTTAGGCCTTTCTTTGTTATTTTATGGTTTACTCAAATTCTAATTTTTATATTTTTGAATCTATTTTATATTGATTTCACTATTTTTCATTTTTACACTTAATTTACCAATTTTATTAATTTCATTATTATTGTAGTTTTACAATTAGTTATTATTATTTTCTAATTAACTTTGAAATTTTCAGTTTTATTAAATATTTTGGGAAAAGTGTTGATGTGGCATTCTTTTATTTGTCTACATGGTACTTTAGTACTTTTTTCTTTATTTTTATATTTTTTCCTAATTTTATATTATTATATATATTTATATGTTATTATAATTAATTAGTCATTAATTATATCGAATATATATATGTATTTTATTATATTATATTAAATAAACATATTGTATGTATGAACTCATGTATGCACTTATATGCCTATGTTTATGTACATATGTGTTCTTAATTATTTTATTATACTTAATATATTAGTATATGTACCTATTCATATATACATGTATACATATATATGTCTATACATGTATACATACATTTATACACATATTTATACTTATAATATACCCTTATTATATGTTCTTATGTACATGTACATATAATGTACACATATCTATACCTAATTTTATACGTACTTTTATATATTTGTATATATATATGTATATTTATATTTTCCTAGTATTATTTTAAAGGAATTTCAATATGATACCTATACACATATATATATACTTTCGGCTTACACATATATATAAATACTTAATATTTCTTATATACATGTTCATGTACATAATATACTATATAGGAGGGGTGAATATGTACATATACTTGCATATATTTATATGTATATATTAGTATTTTTACATATAAACATAATTTCCAAAGAGTTAGGATTATGTACACTAAAAGTTAGTACCCATACATAAAAGTCCTAATTCAATATACTATAATACATAATAATACATGTCCAAAGCATCAAATGCAAAAATACCCAATAAAATACATAATGCATACTTCACATGAAAGAGTTAATACTAAATATTTATATATAAAGAAATATACTTACTTGTTTAAAGAATTATTTTAGTACAAAATCCTTCTCTTTCTCCTTCTAAGCTTTGTTAAAAATGGAAGGTGAAGTATAGTTGAGGATGGAATGGTAGTTAGGAAAATGAAAGAAAAATCAAGAAGGAAGAGAGAGATAGTACGTCAATTTGGAAGAGGGAAGAAAAGGGGTGGGTTTTATGTGTAATTCATAGATAATTAAGGAGTTCGAGAGAGGGTTCTAGAGGGGAATTAGGTGTCATGACAATGAGAAAAGAAAAGGAGGAAAAAGAAAAAGAAAAGGAAAGGAAAAGATCATTAAATGCCACGAAAAAGGCTTGTTGACTTTTGGTCGACATTGAAATATTAATATAATAATTACATTATGTACATATAACAAATATAACTTAGTAAAAGAAAAGAAAATAAAAGGAAATAAAGAGGATAAGGAAAATAAGGACATAAATAAATATAATAAAATTTTTAATTTTCTCTAAATATTTATAATAATATATATTATAATTATAAAGAAAATTATAAGATATAAAATTAATATTTACTATATAATACATAAATAACAAATAAGTAATAGAATTAAGTTTAAATAATTAAATTCATATAACATTAATTTATTTATATATATTAAGTTATTAACAATTATAAAATAATATTATCAATCTTGTAAATTAATTTAGTACTATTACATTTATTAGCATTTAGAAGTTATTTCTAATCGTTATTTAATGATTTTACGCAATTAGGGTTTTAATTGATATTTTAGGGTTTTTTCTCATTAGGACAGTTTAGGGTTTTGATTAGGTTCAGGTTTGATCTCTCATATTTACACTTATATAGGATTTAGGGTTTTTATAAGCGATTAAGATTTTTATCAAGATCAAGTCAATATCTTACAATTACATATATTTAGGATTTAAGGTTTTCATACACAATTAAAATTTCAATTCATAAGTTAGGTTTTTTTTTTTTTTTTTTTACTCTTGTTTTAAGTTTCACATATAAAATTTTAATTGATTCTAAACTTATCAACTTTGCTAATTTAAAGAAATTATCTACGATACTCAAGTTTAGTACGATAGGCTAAATTTGCAAGGTTTATGTTTTCTTATTGAAAACCCCCTCTTTCCAGGTAGGATAGCCCCAACACAAATTTTAGTGGCCTTCTCGAATGTCCCACAACAAATCTCATGTGATGAAAATGTTTTAAGGGGCATTTTACATCAAGGTAATGTGATGTAGTGTTTTTCCTCCGAGTTTAGTATTTATCATTTAAAGAATTTTATCTTTCCACAAAGGGTAGTGAGAAAAACAACTTAGAGGTGGTCCTACATGTATCCTACAATATTCATGTAATGGTAGATGCATTAGACTCAAGTCTCAATAGGTACAATCCGATCTAGCACCTTATTCTTGTGGTTTTATCATTTTGTATATATTAATGTTGTAGTAAAGATGAGAATTTGTTGAAAGGATGTTTTGTTTAAGGTTTAATTCAATATAGTGATGTTGCTCTATTAGGATGTTGATTTGGGGGTATCAATGGATGAATTAGCGAAGAGCGAGTTATGTTCAAGGGGTTGAATATGTCGCTACAATCTAAAAAATTCTAGAGATTGTAACTTGAGTTTAGACATGCAACACACCTACACCAACCCCACCACTCCCCCCTCCCCCCTCCCATTAGCATTTAGACACAAGGGTCAACCATGCTCTTTTCAAGCATGGTGTCTAGACGGTAGATAGACTAGCATCCGAAAGTCCAACCCTTCTTTCTTGTAGCCGTGATAAGAGTAAATTACTCTACACTTTTGAGACATATTTGAGCATAAATTGTTCATGATTGTGCTCATTTCTTAAGTTTTTTTTTTTCACTTAATTATGTATTATATTAATTTCATATGATTCAAGAGCAAGGAGATGAAGTTTACACAAAAACAATGCAATTTAAGGTAATCACAGCCATGAGGAAAGGAAGACTTTGAAGGAAAATCAAGATGCATTCAATTATGGGCGTGATAATAAAATATTTCAATATTGTTTTTCGAGACTATCACATCCCGAGTCACGAACGTAAAGGGAGTAGATATGACTATTTTTCTTTAACTTTTTCATACAAACTAGTGCGTAGAATAGGTCTTAACACTAAGGGGTGTCTTGAAATGGTGTATTTCGAGCCCTTTGATGAAAAGAATATAAATATATCATAATTTTCAGACAAAAAGGGAGGATCATCATAATCAATATCATCAAGAACATCACATCACATCACCAACCAATAATATATCCATTAATCTATCTTTGTACCATTTTGTATTTTCCGTTTCTCTTCTATATAATCATTATTGTGTACCGTACTCTTCTCGAAACTACTCGAGAGAGTCGATAGGACTTTATTGTTCGTATATTTGTGAGACTTCTTAAATGGAATAAAAAGGGGGTTTTACCTTTTTACTTATTCCATGTTTTATTTCTTTGTAATTATGATTTCAGTTAGTTTATGTTATTATTTTATCATGCATTAGTAATATGTTAGGACTTCTACATCTGCTTAGTATGATTAAGTACATGGAGTAGTAGTTTCCTGATGCTGTTATTCCTGATGAATTAAAATCAATTAATCTAAATATGACGTAGTGCATCACATTGACTTAGGCCATGTTTCAATAGAATATGTCAAAAGACTATTCTATTGAATAAATCTAATTCATTAGAACACCTTACTCTTGATAGTAGAGATATTAGTAGGAAAATTACTACATTCTTATGGAAATTGACAAATTAACATATCATTAATACGAATCAAGTTAGCTGTTAATTCAAAAGAGATTCTAATAAGCACAATTAGGATTAAAAGTA
Organism: Lumnitzera littorea; assembly: GCA_024138015.1. Taxonomy (NCBI): domain Eukaryota; kingdom Viridiplantae; phylum Streptophyta; class Magnoliopsida; order Myrtales; family Combretaceae; genus Lumnitzera; species Lumnitzera littorea. The sequence continues at coordinate 22,400,530 of JAMXBB010000008.1, forward strand.
AGTAATTTTGAGAAGAATGCTTACATACTAATTGTTAGATATCTCTTATGGATTTTGATGATAACAAAATGAGAAGAACAATAATGAATTAATAAGTGTATAAGTATTCAAAAAGTTCTTTAGAAAGTTTAAAATTGCAAATTAAGGTGCATTTAAAAACTTATTTAAAAGGTCTAATTTGACTGAAAAAGAGACTAGTCTGAAAATATTTGCAAAGTGTTTCAAAAGCTTTTATGAGAAGAATTGATGCAGCACTTCATAAACTTGTTCAGAGACTTTAGAAAAAAGAAAACTGATACTCTTCATAAGGTTGTTCAGAAAGTAAGTTTGGAAGTATGATATGGAAAATTAATTTATATTATACTCGAATTAAACAAGGTCTAGCTCTACTAGATTAGGTATATTAGGAAAATACACTTAATCCTGTTTCGCTTAAGATGGGATCAAGATTCTTGGGGATTTATTTTAAGCAAAAATATATTTGGATAAATTAAGATATGCATAAGAATGGATAAGGATAAGGTTGATTCAAATTTTATGGAGTTTCAAATTTTTGAACATGAGGCTTATTTGGAAGTTGCTAACAAAAGTAGATCTTTTTAAATTCAAATCAAATGCTTATCTGGTGGTTACGAATTGATGTATATCTAATCTAAACAAGATAAGGAGAGTTTTTTTTTTAATTTCAAATTACCAAGATCTTCTCAAAATATCCAATGAATTATCTTCAATAACTAACGGCTGGATAAATATGGAAGTGAAGATAAACTTCAAATTAGCCATAGAAGATTTCAATATAAAAAGAGAAAGGATTCAAAACGTCATGTGAAACAACTCTGAAGAAAAAAATTTTCATTGCACCAAAAATCGTTATCAGATACTACCTTCTAAAAAGTCATAGAAAGTCCTTCAGATACTTCTTCAAAGAGTTCCACCGAAGCAAACATTGCAACAATTGTCATTTCTCCTTAGACTAAAATTTATTGAAATTTATACTTTTATTCTCACTTGTAATTTGCAATTACTATTTCTAGTTTAAGTATTTAGATAAGTGCATTTGTACTCCATAGATCTGTATTAGCCTAGATTGTAGAGAGGCTAGATAAGTAGAGTAAAGTTTTGTAAAGTCTATGTGTGACGAGTGCTTGTAATTTTTTTGTAATTTAGTTTAGTGGATCAAGTGGAATAGCACTGATGAAGTAGACTAGGCCCCTAGCAATGGAGCTAGAAGAGAGCAGTAAATAGAAGGCCGAAGTTTCATAAATCTTAAGATCGATATTCTCCTTCCTTACTCTTTTAATTTGCTTTATTAATTGTTGTGTATTGAATTACTAAAATATCACTGCACACCATTATAAGTTGTTAAGATGGATAATTTTATTTTTCAAATATTGAAAAGTTTTCAAAAGTTCAAAGATATCAATTTACCCCTCCAACCCCTCTTCCTCTTGATATCTTATACAAGACTAATAATTGGTATCAAAGCCTCACTCTAATATCTTCTAGAGTTTAAGATCATGGGTAAATCAAGTGATAGTTTAACAGTTCAACCTAGTATGGCACCATTTTTTAATGGAACTAATTTTCCCTATTGGAAATTCAAGATGGAGACTTATGTAAAGGCATCAAATTATCAGGCTTGCCAAATTATTTCTACAGGAGATCTCAAAGTTCTAACCATCATTACATTAAGAGATGTTATCACCAAAGCCAAACCTAATTCAAAGGCTAAGTATTTACTTTTCAGTTCTATTGCACGATCAAAATTTTATCTAATTGCTTCTTATGCTATAGTTAAAGACATTTAGGATACTTTGGTGCAAACCTATGAAGGGATGGAAACAATCAAGGATACAAGAATCAATTTGTTGGTTTAACAATATGAAACATTTCAAATTTTCCCTAGTAAAGAAATCAAAGACTCTTTTAATAGATTTACTACTATAACTAATGAACTGTCTTCTCTTGGAAAAATTATTAGCGATGTAAATACGGTACACAAGATGCAAAGAATTCTTCCCAAAATTTGGAATGTAAAGAAAACTGCCATAGAAGAAACTTGTGACCTAAAGACATTAACTCTGAGTCAGTTGTGTAACAAGCTCATGGCATATGAAACTGATTTTCTCAAATTAGAAAGTACTTCAAAGGATATGAAAAAGAAGGCTACAGCATTTAAGGCCAAAGAAGTAGAAGCTAATTCAAACCATGATGATTCATCCAATGATGATGATGATGATGATGATGAGGTTACATGGTTAGCAAGACGTTTTAATAGATTGCTTAAGAAAAGAGATAAAAAATTGTATAGCTCTAACAATTTTATATCTAATAAGAATCGAAATGATGCAAGAAATGGTATTAAGGAAAAGAAGGAAGTTATTTGTTATGAATGCAAAAAGACTAGGCACATTAAGTATGAGTGTCCATTGCTTTTGAAAAAGCTCTATAAATACAAAAAGAAACGAAAAGGCTTACTAGCGACATGGAGTGATTTGGATGAGTCAGAATCTAAAAAAGAAGGTTTGAATAATAAAGTGGATGAAGCAAATTTATGTTTGGTGGCATGTTCTAAAGTAAGTTTTGAATCTAATTCCGATAAAGATTATATACCTAATGATATTTGTGCTAAAATCAATAAATTGTTAAAAGCATTTTCAAAAGCCAATGATAAAATTTCGAAAGTTAAAAGCGAAAATAAAGCTTTAAAGAATGAAAAACAAGCTCTCGTTCAAACAAACAAGCTTGTTGTTTTTGAAAACGATTTTTTGAAAAATGATTTTGAAGATTTACATGTTACAAGAAAAGCTTTAGTAAATGAAAATCTTATTTTGAAGGAAGAGATCAAAAGTTTGAAAAATCATGTTGAAGATTTATCTAAGTCAATAGAAAACACATTTCAAAAGTTTGATGAAAGTAATAAGAAGTTATAAATGCTAATTTCTAGTTAAAGAATGGATAATTCAAAATCTAGACAATTCAAAATTTGGACTTAGTTTCAAATTTGGGCAATCAGCTAAAATAAAGAGAGAAATAGTGTTTGTCAAATAAAAAAAAAATGAAAATCAAGAAATATTCAAAGAAAAGGATAAAGGCAAAACGGTTGAACCTATTAGAAGATACAATAGACAATATTTTCAAAACAAAGAGAAGTATCCTTTCAGAAAGTATAACAGAAGGTTACATAGAAGGTATGTTAGAGACTACCCAAAATAAAACCAAAGGCATAAGGTAAGTAAAAGGCATGATTATTCTTCTCCCTCTGCATGTTTCTTCCATAACAAGTTAGGTCATATTGAAAAGTACAACTTTCATATTGAATTGTTGCATATTAAATTATTAAAATATCACTGTTCACCATTATAAGTTGTTAAGAGGGGCAATTTTATTTTTCAAATATCGAAAAGCTTTCAAAAGTTCAAAGATTTCAATTTACTCCCCTTCCCCCTCCCCTTCCCCTCTCTTGATATCTTATACGGGACCAACACTAGTGATTCCCTATAGATAACAATCATTAGGATAAGATTAATGGTAATATTATACTAAGTGGTGAAGCAGGTTTTCATTTTAAGCATGTTGTTAATAATTGTTTTTGTAGCCATTGTGTTAGTTGGCATTAGCTTATGGATTAGTGTGGTTTAGTCGGTAATTTAAAGTTATAATAATTAATCACTTGATAAATCAGATTACTAGACAATAGGAAGATTAATTAGTAACTAGTGTTTATATCCGTTCCCAGTATAGATGACCCTATACTCATTCGTTCTATAAGACGATAGGTACACTTACCTGTTGAACCAAGTTAAAGATAGAATATAGGTTTATAAATTTAAAAACTTGGAAGCTCTATTTTAGAGGTGATCAAGTTTTTGGCATCATTGCTAAGGAATGACATTATTAGGAAAATTAAAATTTCTATGCATCTAGCTTGTATCTTAATTGTTTTGTTATTTTTAAGAAAATAGTTTGTGCTCAAATTGAATTAGACTACTGGTTTTTGCAGTTTATGACCTAAAGCAGCATGACAAATCTAGCTGACTTCATTCCTGAACACGAGAGAACACTCAAATGCAACTTGAAGAAAGTTCGAGAATATTTTGAGAAGCAAGCATTTGGTAATAAGGAAATAAGAGCACATAAATCGTTGAGAATTAGAATAGAGACATTATAGTCATCCATAATGAATAATCAAAACCAAAATGTCAAGCCACCATTAGAAAACCAGTTCTTGAATCTAGAAGATGGTATCGAAAGAGTTCCCCCATTGAATTTAGACTCACCTATTGATGGAAATTGGAATGTAGTACAACTAAGGAACAAGCCAAGACTAAATCCGCCTATGGCTCTAAGAACAATGCTAAATTATTGTAGATGTAACTTGGATGGGGCCAGCATTAGCATCACTTGGCCTCGTATTCAAGTGAATACTTTTGAGATAAAGCCGAGTATTATTTAGATGACTCAACAATGTGTCCAATTTGATAGATTTAGTAAGGAAGACCCTAACAATCACTTTCAGCAATTTCTAGAAAAATGTGACACATTCAAGATAAGTGGTATGTCAAATGATGCTATCCATCTAAGATTGTTCCCAGTCTCATTGAGGAATAATGCTAAATAGTGGCTAAACTCTATGCCAAGAAACTCTATTAGTACTTGGCAAGAGATGGCAAAGCTGTCAATGAGAAAATATTTCCCACCATCAAGAACAACCAAGCTAAGAGCAAATATCTTTACGTTTGGACAATTGAAGATTGAAACATTATATGAGGCATGGGAGAGAAGGAAGGATTTTCTTAGGAAATGTACTCATCATGGGCTTCCAGAATGGTATTAGGTTTAGACTTTCTACAACAGGTTGAACTACACAACCAAGCAGCTTACTGATGCAGCTGCTAGTGGAAGCTTAAATCACAAGTTACTAGAGCAATGCATCAACTTATTGGAAGACATGGCTAATAACCACTATTAGTGGTCATTTGTGAGAGCTAAAGAGAAAAGACTAATGGGAAAGTACCAATTGGATGCTACTTCCTCCTTAGCTCATAAGGTGGACTTGTTAACAAGAAAGTTAGACAACATAACTATAGGTTAGAACAAAGCTTTAGCGATAGCAAATTTTGACTTCATAAGTTCATTTGAGTTAGATCAATTAAAGTAAGTTGACTACATGGGAAATCCTATCAAGCCTTGCAATGATTTGTTCAGCAACACATATAACCCAAGTTAGAGGAAACATCTAAATTTTCGATAGAGTAACAACAATGGAAAAAGTTCAAACATGCAACCTCTCGGATTTCAAAGACAAGTTTCTCCTCCTCAAGCTAAACCAAGATCATTTGAAGAAATATTAGTGCAATTTATCAAGTTTTCTGAAGTATGTCATCAAGCTACTAAAGCCACTTTAAGATATCAAGGTGCATCCATTCATAACTTAGAAAACCAAGTTGGTCAAATTGCAAAAGAACCTTCAAAAAGGACTCCAGGATCTCTTTAGAGAAATACCAAGGAAAACCCGAAGGAACAAGTTAAGGCTGTGACTTTAAGGAATAAGAAAGAGTTACAAGCTCCTAGGAAGGTTAAAGAGAAAGAAAGTGAGGATGATGGAGTGGCAAGGTAATTAGAGCAAATCGATCAACCGAAAGAAAAGGGGCTTCCTATCCTAGTTAAGGAATATAAGCCATCACTACCATATCTAACCCGATTGAGAAAGGCGAGGGATGATGAGCAATATAGCAAATTCTTGGAATTATTCAAACAATTGTACATCAATCTACCTTTAGTGGAAGCATTGGGACAAATGCCTAAATATGCCAAGTTTCTTAAGGAATTGTTATCCAACAAGAGGAAGTTGGAAGAGTTGTCTACTGTCACTCTTGGGGGAGAGTGTTCTATTGTAATTCTAAACAAGCTACCTACTAAGCTCAAGGACCCAGGTAGTTTTACAATACTATGTTTAATTGGTAATCTATTGATAGAAAGAGCTTTAGCAAACCTTAGAGCAAGCATCAATCTTATGCCATATAGCTTATTCAAAAGATTGGATTTAGATAAACCTAAGGCCATAAGAATGAGTCTACAATTGGCTAACAAATCTATGAGGTTTCCAAGAGGTATAGTGGAAGATGTGTTGGTGAAAGTTCAAGATTTCATCTTCCTAGTAGATTTCGTGGTCCTTGATATGGATGAGGATGGAGATGTTCCACTCATATTAGGAAGACCACTTTTAGTGTAACGGGAGCGGTAATTGATGTTAGGATGGCAGACATGTCCTCAAAGTGGGAAGAGATGAGATGATGATTCGAATGCCAGATGTTTTCAAGAAATCCATGACAACCGATGATGAATGTTTTGCTATTAACTCTTTTGATTTCATTATTTCTAATTTTATGTAGGAATTTCTATGTAAGGACCAATTGGAGTTATTTTTTACTACAAGGGAACACTTTGATGAAACAGGAGAGATACGTAAGGTGGTTGCTGATATCAGGCAAGTGCACCTATCAGTCTTAATATAGTGGATGTGAGTCTGAGTCAATCCCTCAAAGACTTAGAGTACTAATATTAACCTTAGCTCTATTATCTAACTGGAAAATTGTGATGGGTTGAATGAATTAAAAATACTAAAATTAATAAACTAACCTAATTATGAGACTTGATTAAGCAATTTAGAAAGCGATAAAATTGAGAACGACTTCAAGAAGGTAATAATGTATTTAAGAATTATTTCCCTTACTGTTTAACATGTGACCGCTTAAAATGTATCCAATTAAATCTCTATTATTCTTGACCGAAGAGATTCACATTTAAAGTTAATACCTTTCTCAAGCATATTAACCTTAATCCTAAATTATTTACCAGAATCTCTTCTCTTAGTAATATAATTCAGAATCGCATTAATGTATAATGAATTCTCACATAAAAGAACAACTTTCTGGAAGAAACATGTATCTTATCTCTAAGTACACATGTAATTCTCTCCATTTATGTCAAGATCTTATTACACATGTGATTTCTCAATCATCATGCATATTATCATAGATTGATACCCTAAAAATATCAATTAACAATTAAATAACATAATTGAATCAAGAAAAGATAGAAACTTTATTGAAAATTATCAATCTATCTAATAGTCACATGAAACCCTAGGTTCCATAATCCTAAATACAAGAATTTTAAACTACCATAATGAAACTAAAAACGAATTTCAACAAAATCAAGAAATAAAACATGAAAAACCCCTTTTTGTTTATGAAAAATCTCTTCAATCTTGAAGTTGGGTGTTGCTTTCGCCTTTTTCTCCTCCTTCTCTTCAAGTCTCTTCTCTTTTGAATATCCAATCTTGTGTGTGAAACCCTAGTAAGTCCTTTTATAATGTATTGTAAAGTCTCTTTTTTCGTCACCAAACATAGCCTAGGACACAAATCTTCCTGGATGGACATAGCTTGGGGACACAGTTGTGTCCCAGACTGTGTAACTTCAAAACTTCATAACTCATTCATTTGAACTCCAAATTGAGTGAAACTTGATTCTTTTTCTTTGTTTTCAATCCAAGAACAAGTTCAAACCTTGAAATCAAAATTTTACTCAATTAAGTATCAATTTCTTTAAAGAAAACCAAAGATGTAAGGGAAATACTATAAAATCACCATACGAAATGTATTTAAAATAAGAGTTGTCAAACGTCCCCACACTTAAGCAATTGCTTATCCTCAAGCAAATAAATCAAAATAGAATTTTGGGACAAGAAATGCTAAACAAAATTTCTCACTTTTTAGGAAATCGGTGAACGAATACACTTGACTCGAAGAAAGGTAAGAAGATCACTTTCAATTAACTTGGAATAATAAAGTCAACCAATTTCACCCTTAACAATGTCATAGATTCACCTGACCATATTCGAATGCTCCAACAATACTTAATACTAGAGTTTATTAGTTAATCTATAGAACTCAAAATTTACCCAAGTCATTTAACCAAGGATTCTTAAACTAAAAATTGGATTTAACATTTCGCCAACTGGGAAAGAGTCATAAAAATTTTGTCCATTTGACTAAAGTATATACAATTCTCTCTTCAATCTCACCAACCGCCATAATCCAAAACAAACACATTTTACATCCACTCATCCTTTGATCATCCCCCTAGTTCATGCTTTTATTTGGAGGTTTTTTTTTTTTTTTTTTTACAATTTACTTTATTTAAGCACAATTGTGTTGGTAGAGGGAAAGAATCTCGCTCTTCTGACGGACTAAGACCGATCCATACCAACTTATTCCTTATATTGATAGCGGGAAAGAACCTTGCTCTTCTGATGGACTAAGGTCGATCCATACCAATTTTTTCATTAGTATTGGCATTGGGACTCAATCTCGCTCTTCTGACGAACCAAGATGAATCCTTACCAATTTTTTCTTTTCATACACTTGTTGTTACTTTTTACCTCTAATCATTGTGATTTTTCAGGGGTTTCTCAAAAGAAGAATTTCATTTGTTTGTTTGCTAAAAATTATAAGGCTCTAAAAATTTCTAAGAGAAAGGTATACTTAAAAGTAGATTTAAAAATAACCATGACTAACTTTCAACTAGTGATATTGTTCCAATCTCAAGTCTTAGAGTCCTAAGCTAAATAACTCGTAACTTTGCCCTCCACAGATTTGACTAATCAATTCTAGTAAAGTATAATAAGATCAATAATGATCAAGATGACATGGTTGATTTGGCTCAACACTTGTTAATCACCTATTGCAAGTTAACTTAAAAATTAATTGGGTCAAATGTGAATAATTGATCTCCTAAACAGTAACAAATTCATATATATCCTTTCCCCACACTTCATAACGTACATTGTCCTCAATGTACAACTAAGAAAGCACAATAGCAAGATAACAAACAAGAAAAAACATCATACGGAAAAAGGAAATACATGTATTGAAAAAGAAACTAATACTTCCTTGCCTTTAAGCATAAAATACTCTAGTGGAGAAAGAGTGGCTAGTAGCTTGACAATAATGCCCTCATGAGTAGAAGATGATGTAACAGATTTGGACCTCCTTTAAACAATCTACTATTCACGATTTGCCATTGACGACCTAAGAAGAAACACCAAACCAAATCAAAAACGTGCATCCTTACCACACTTAGGTCAAACTAAGACAGAGTTATAAAGGAGTAACAGTGAGGAATATTGAAAGAATTCTCATTAGGACATTTAAACAAACATGTAGAGTGCATCCACAAGACTAGTTGGTGTAAAAGAAATGGCTAGCAAATTCATCTAACTAATTATACATTTACGCATTACATTACAATCAGCTTGAAAAGAAAGTGTCCCAAAACATCAAAGACGCTAAATGTCCCAAAATCACTCTCACAATGCTAACCCTAATTGGTGTAATTGAATAATGATCATCAAATTGGCAAACAGAATTCGGATTTGAGAGATCATACAGGAATATCTAACTAGAAAAGGCATCATAAAGGCATTGAAATCTATCAACATAAGGAAAATGTGTAAATCTATCATGAAATAATAAAAAAAAAACAAGTAAATTTACAGACAAAATTCATGGACCAATTCACAAAAGACCTAAATTTCGATTACCTAAGCATGCCTAAACAATGATGAAAACAAAGTATAAACAAGAGAGGATAGAAAAAAATTAGGAGAACTTACTTGGATCAGGAACGTAAGGAGAAGATGGAGAGAAGATAAAATGTGAAATGAATATATGTGGATGTTTGTAAGTGTTTAAGAGGGTATGTGTGTGTTTTAATAAATTGTGCAAGGCGTGTACTGAATCGTGTGGGTGCTGAGTAGACACAGGCTGGGATACAACCGTATCCCACACCCATGTAACTCTCTGTTTTCAATGCCTTACCTGGGCGAACACAGGCTGGGACACAACCGTATCCCACACTCGTATAACTTTCTATGTTCGGGGGATATAGTAGGCGCACATAGGTTGGGACACAACCGTGTCCCAAGCTCATGTAACTCTCTGTTTTCAACGGCATATGGCTGGGCGCACACAAGCTGGGACACAATCGTATCCTACGCCTGTGTAACTTTCTGTAGTGATAGGTCATTGAAGGGGCCTGGATGGACACAGGCTGGGATACGGTCATATCCCATGCCCGTGTAACTTTTTGTTTTGTTTTTAGCCTAAATTCATGAATTTAAAAATAAAAGAAACTTAAAGAAATAAAAGTACTTAAACTAGAAAAATAAGACAAAGAAAACTAAAGAGAAAAAAATGAAAATAAAAAGAAAAGCCTATGACTAAAATTGAAATAAATAAAAGAAGCAAAGCAAAGCTAGATCAAAGAAAAAACTAAAATAAAATGGAATAAACTAAAAGAACTAAAATGTGAGCAAAGTTAAACATGGGTTGCCTCTTAAGAAGTGTTATAGTTAACGTCAATAGCTCGATGGGATACGATTGTAGCTCATGATTGTTCGGTCAGGTGGAGATAAAACTCCTCTTGTCCAACATGCTCTAAATTTCCACTCAAGTATAACTTCAATCATTGCCCATTTACCTTAAATGTGCCTTTCTTCGGGTATGTAACTTCAACAGTCCCATATAGGAAAACTTGTGTAATTGTAAATGGGCCACACCACCTAGATTTCAACTTACCTGAGAATAAACGAAGGCGAGAATTATACAAAAGGACATGATCGCCTTCTTTAAATTATCGACCTTATTTGATTCGTTGATCGTGGCACTTTTTGGCCCTTTCTTTGTATAATTTAGAGTTCTCATATGCTTTCACTCATCATTCCTCTAGCTCATTCAATTGAAGTTTCCTATGAGAACCTGTACACTCAAAATCAACATTAGCCCTCTTAATTGCCCAATAAGCCTTATGTTCAATCTCTACCGGTAAATGACACGCCTTCCCATATACAAGTCGGTAGGGTGTAGTCCCTAGTGGGGTTTTGTAAGCGGTTCTGTGTACCCATAGAGCATCATCCAACTTTTCTGACCAATCTCTCCTATGATACTCGACTGTTTTTTCAAGAATTCGCTTAAGATCGCGATTAGCAACTTCCACTTGGCCACTACTTTAGGGGTGGTACGGGGTGGCTATTCTATGTGTAACACCATAACGTTTCAACACTTAGTCGAGTTGGGCATTACAAAAGTTTGTTCCCCTATCACTTATAATTGACCTCGATGATGGGGTTTTGTGGTATTTCATCCCGACAAGATATATTCCCCACTCATTGACAACAATCACAAATCTCAATGTATTTCTGGGCATCTTTGAATAAGGTAGGCCGATAAAATCCAACCTCTAGGACCTTATGAGCTGTCCTATTAGCATTATGATGCCCACTCATAGGCCCCGAATGACAGTGGCTCAAAATTCTCCATCCTTCGAGGTGCGGTACACACCTACGAATAACATGATTTGCACATACTTTAAACAGGCAAAGATCATCCCAAAAATAATGTTTCACATTAGAAAAAAATTTCTTCTTTTGCTGGTGTAGAAGTCCTTTCGGTATAATCCTAGTAGCTAAAAAATTAGCGATATCTGCGAACCAAGGAATTTCCATATCACTTACTTGGCAGATGGCATAGAGTCGCTTCTTAGGGAATTCATCTTTGATCTCATTCTTGTTAAGCATTTTCAAGTTTAGATTCTCCAATCGAGATAGGTGATCCGCTGCTAAATTCTCAATGCCTTTTTTGTCTTTGATCTCCACATCAAACTCTTATAGCAATAAGATCCACCTAATCAGTCTTGGCTTTGCATTTAGTTTTGCTAACAAGTACCTAAGGGTAGAATGATTAGTGTAAACAATCACTTTAGATAGAAGCAAATAAGAGCGAAACTTATCAAAGGCAAAAACAATTGCTAGCAACTCTTTTTCTGTAGTAGTGTAGTTCTCCTAAGCATTAGTAAGAGTTTTGCTAGCATAGTGAATTGGTTGAAAGTGCTTGTCCCGTCTTTGCTCCAGCACTACCCTGACTGCGTGATCACTTGTGTCACATATAAGTTCAAAGGGAAGTGCCCAATCAGGTACTACCATGATTGGAGCATTGGTAAGTTTCTCTTTAAGGATATTAAAAGCTTTCAAACACTCTTGAGAGAAAACATAAGGTACATCCTTCTCTAATAACTTAGTCAAGGGGCAGGCAATTTTCAAGAAGTCCTTAATGAATCGCCTATAAAAACCTACATGCCCTAAAAAGCTTCTTATGGCCTTAACCGAAGTTGGAGATGGGAGTCTTGCAATAGCATCCACTTTGGTAGTATCAACCTCAATTCCTCGATATGAGATCTTATGGCCCAGCACAATACCCTCTTGTACTATGAAGTGGCACTTCTCTCAGTTGAGTACAAGATTGGTCTCTTCACACCTAGTAAGTACCCTATCCAAATTATTCAAACAATGGTCAAATGAGTTGCCAAAAACTGAAAAATCATCCATAAATACCTCCATTATGTCCTTAATCAAATCATCAAAAATTGCTAACATGCATCGCTGGAATGTAGCAGGTGCATTGCAAAGACCAAAAGGCATTCTATGGTAAGCAAAGGTGCCATAAGGACAAGTGAAAGTGGTCTTCTCTTGATCTTCCGGTGTAATAAGTATCTGAAAATAACCAGATAAGCCATCTAGAAAACAATAAAACATATGTCCAGCTAGTCGTTCTATCATTTGATCAATAAAAGGTAAGGGGAAATGGTCCTTATGTGTAGCATCATTTAACTTTTGATAATCGATACATACACACCAACCTGTTACCGTTCTCATTGGGATCAATTCATTCTTTTCATTAGGAATTACTGTCATCCCACTTTTTATTGGAATTGCTTACACTGGACTTACCCATGCACTATCAAAGATAAGATATATCATACTTGCATCAAGGAGTTTGATAACTTCCTTTTTGACTACCTCTTTCATGTTTGGATTCAAGCGTCTTTGGGGTTATATAACCGGCTTGTGGTCTTCTTCCATTAAAATCTTATGAGTACAAAAGGAGGGATTGATACCTCGAATATCGGATATTTTCCAAGCAATGGCCCTCTTATGCTCCTTGAGTACTTTCAGCAACCTTTCTCTCTGTTCTTCTTCTAAATTGAATGCTATAATTACCAATAATTTGGAGTCCTTCTCTAAGAAGGCATATTCTAAGTAGTTAGGTAATTGCTTTAACTCCAATACTGGTGGCTCCTCAATCGAAGGTTTCAACTATGCTTCCTTCCTCTCTTCAAACTCTTCAAACCCTTTCTCAATAGAGGTAGGTTTATTTGCCTCCAGTTGGGTTACCACCTCGAATTTGATAGGATCTTCCGAAGCTTCTTTCGAAGCCTAATTGCAAGCAACTCTCCAATGGATCCTTAAAAAAAACTTCCTGCATATAACTTGAAACAAAAGTATCAGTAACATCCAAAAGGTAGCAAGTATCATCGTGATCAACAGACTTTTTCATAGCCTTAGAAATTTTAAACATGATCTCTTCATCTCCTACTCTAAGAATAAGCTTGCCATCACTAACATCAATGATAGCCCTAGCGGTAGTCTACCTAGGATAAGGGGCAACTCAAAATCTTCATCCATATCCAATATCACAAAGTCAACTAGAAAAATAAATTTACCTACTTGGACTAATACATCCTCAATAATGCCTTTAGGATACATCATAGATCTATTAGCTAATTACAAGCTCATGCGTATGGGTTTAGGTTCCCTTAATCTTAGTTTCTTGAAAAATTTATAAGGCATTAAATTGATGCTAGCACCCAAATCAACTAAAGCTTTGTCAACTAACAAGTTACCAATATAACAAGGAATTGTAAAACTTCCTGGGTCTTTTAACTTCTTAGGCAACTTATTTTGCATGATTGCTGAACATTCTTCACCCAATATGACTGTAGAAAGCTCCTCAAGCTTCCTCTTGTTGGATAACAAATCTTTCAAGAACATAGTGTACTTCGGCATCTGTGACAAGGCATCAACGAGAGGTAAGTTAATATGCAATTGTTTAGCGGTCTTCGCAAGTGGGAAATTCTTCTCCAAAAATTTCTCTACCAATTCATTCTAAGTTGTGATTGAATTTCGTGGTGAAGAGTTCAACCACTGCTTTGCTCTACCCTTCAAGGAAAAAGGAAATAGCCGCAGTCGGATGGCTTCATTCGTGGCTCCGTTGATTTTAAATATATCAAAAATCTCTAGAAAGCTAGAGATGTGGGCATTAGGATCTTCATCTTGGAGACCGTCAAACTGAACATATTGTTACACCATTTATATGATGTTAGGTGAAATTTGGGAGTTATTAGCTGCAATGGATGGCCTTGTGATACTAGAGTCAGCTCCAATAAGTGTAGGCCTTGAATAGTTGGACATAGTCCGATTTGCTTCATTACCATTGTTAGCCATGTGAGGTGGATCTTCTTGATCGATGAATTGAATGCTGGCCTCTTCACCCTCTTCCTTGATCTCAACGATTGACTCGTCTTCTATGGTAGCCACAGTTTATCTAGGTCGCAATCCCAAATTTTGAAGAACAGTTCTCTCAATTTCAGGATCAAGTTATACCAAATCTTCCAGGTTGCTTTGGGTCATGCACTACAAGGGCAAGAAATATAGAATCAATTGCAGCTCTAGGTAATAAAAATAAACAATGAAAACAAAAGAAAAAGAAGAAAAAAAAAATGGTCAAAGTAATAAAGAAACTAGTGTTCTTAATATCGAAAGTCCCCGGCAATGGCGCCAAAAACTTGATATTAGGCAAGCACACCTATCAGTCTTAATATAACGGATGTGAGTCTGAGTCGATCCCTCAAGGACTTCGAGTACTAATATTAACCTTAGCTTTATTATCTAACTGGAAAATTGTGATGGTTGAATGAATTAAAAATACTAAAATTAACAAACTAACCTAATTATGAGACTTGATTAAGCAATTTAGAAAGCGATAAAATTGAGAACGACTTTAAGAAGATAATAATGTATTTAGGAATTATTTCTCTTAGTGTTTAACATGTGACCGCTTAAAATGTATCCAATTAAATCTCTATTATTCTTGACCGGAGGGATTCACAATTAAAGTTAATACCTTTCTCAAGCATATTAACCCTAATCCTAAATTATTTACCGGAATCTCTTCTCTTAGTAATATAATTCAGAATCGCATTAATGTATAATGAATTCTCACACAAAAGAACAACTTTCCGGAAGAAACATATATCTTATCTCTAAGTACACATGTAATTCTCTTCATTTATGTTAAGATCTTATTACACATATGATTTCTCAATCATCATGCATAATATCATAGATTGATACCCTAGAAATATCAATTAACAATTAAATAACATAATTGAATCAAGAAAAGATAGAAACTTTATTGAAAATTATCAATCTATCTAATAATCACATGAAACCCTAAGTTCCATAATCCTAAATACAAGAATTTTAAGCTATCATAATGAAACTAAAAATGAATTCCAATAAAATCGAGAAATAAAACATGAAAAACCCCTTTTTGTTGATGAAAAATCTCTTCAATCTTAAAGTTGGGCGTTTCTTTCGCCTTTTTCTCCTCCTTCTCTTTAAGTCTCTTCTCTTTTGAATATCCAATCTTGTGTGTGAAACCCTAGTAAGTCCTTTTATAATGTATTGTAAAGTCTCTTTTTTCGTCACCAAACGCAGCCTGAGACACAGTTGTGTCCCCAGGTCGTATAACTTTCTGACCTTAGCAAATCTTCCTAGATGGACACAGCCTGAGGACATAGTTGTGTCCCAAACTATGTAACTTCAAAACTTCATAACTCATTCATTTAAACTCCAAATTGAGTGAAACTTGATTCTTTTTCTTCATTTTCAATCCAAGAACATGTTCAAACCTTGAAATCAAAATTTTACTCAATTAAGTATCAATTTCTTTACAGAAAACCAAAAATGTAAGGGAAATACTATAAAATCACTATATGAAATGTATTTAAAATAAGAGTTATCAGTTGCCTATTTAGAAGCTCAAGTTATGTAAAAGAAAGACGTGGGGGTAGAGAAGATCAATGGGAACGACATTGCTCAATTAAAGCCCTCAGTAGAGGAACCACCTGAGCTAGAAATGAAGTAATTACCCTCTTACTTAGAGTATACATTTTTGGCAGACAATGCAAGACTCCCAATTATCATTTCATTAAAACTTACTTCAGCACAGAAGAAGAAGCTTATGTCAATTTTGAAGGAGCATAAAAGGGCATAGCATGGAAGATAGCAAATATTAAGGGGATAAGCCCATCCTTTTATACTTACAAAATATTGATGGAAGAAGATTATAAGTCTGTAGTGCAGCCATAAAGGAGACTTAACCCGAACATAAAGGAGGAAGTGAAGAAAGAAGTAGTGAAATTACTAATTACAAGACTCATCTACCCAATTTCAAATAGCTTATGGGTAAGTCTGGTTCAAGTAGTTCCCAAGAAGGGTAATATGACTGTAGTACTGAACGAAAAGAATGAACTATTCCTAATGTGTACAGTCACTAGTTAGAGAGTGTACATTAATTATAGGAAACTCAATGATGCTACTAAGAAGGACCACTTTCTATTATCCTTCATAGATTAAATGTTGGAAAGGTTAGCAAGTCATGGGTACTACTGCTTTCTTGATGGAATGTCAAGGTATTTTTAAATTCCAATTGCACTTGAGGATTAACAGAAGACCACTTTTACTTGCCCCTATGGGACTTTTGTATGTCGCAAGATGCCGTTCGAACTTTATAATGCACCAGCCACCTTTCAGCGTTGCATGTTAGCTATCTTCGGTAAATTGTTAGAGGATAGAATGGAAGTCTTCATGGATGATTTTTCAGTATTTGGGGATACATTCAAGGGAAGTCTTTCTAACTTAAATAAGGTACTTTAGAGATGTGAGGAGATGAGTCTAGTTCTCAATTGGGAGAAGTGCCATTTTATAGTACAACAAGGCATTGTCTTAGGTCATAAGTTATCAAATAAGGGGATTGAGGTTGACATGGATAAGGTTGAAGTGATCTGAAAGCTACCACCAGTCTTAAGGCATACCAAATTTTATAAGAGATTCATTAAGGATTTCCCCAAAATAACTAAACCTTTAACCAAACTTTTGGAAAAGGATGTACCATTTAAATTCAATACTAGTTGTTTGGAGGCTTTTGAGGAATTAAAAGAGAAATTGACAAATGATCCTATAATGATAGTTTCGGATTGGACCCTACCTTTTAAGTTGATGTATGATGTAAGTGATTTTGTAACAGGTGCAGTATTAGGACAAATAAAAGATATATACTTCTAGCCTATATATTATGCTAGTAAGATACTCACTTAGGCCTAAGAGAATTACACCATAACTGAGAAGGAATTGTTGGTGATAGTCTTCGCTTTTGATAAGTGTTGATCATAGCTCATTCTTTCAAAAGTGATTGTTTACATAGATCACTCAACTTTGAAATATCTTTTAACAAGCCCGACGCAAGACCAAGGTTGATCATATGGGTGTTGTTGCTACAAGAGTTTTATTTAGAGATTAGGGACAAGAAGGGAGCCAAAAATTTGGTTGTCAATCATTTATCTAGATTAGACAACCCACATCTGAAGCAACTGTAGGAGGAAGATATCAATGATAAGTTTTTGGAAGAGAGTTTATTTGTTGTTCATGCAACTGAGGACCACAATACTCTATGGTTTGATGATATAGCAAATTACTAGGTGGGAAAGATTATACCACAAGACTTAGACTATCACAAGAAGACGAAGTTCTCAGATTTAAAATATTACTTTTGGGAGGATCCATTTCTATTCAGAGTATGAACTAACCAAATCATCTAATGTTGCATTTCACATTGAGAGGGACAAAGTATTTTGTTCCATTGTCATAGTGGGCCAAAGAGAGGCTATTATTATACCAATAAGATAGCTCAAAAGGTGTTGGAAGCCAAAGCATATTTCAAGATGCTTATGAGTATGTGATGGCTTACGATAAATGCCAAAGGATAGGGAACATCTCCAACAGGGATGAAATGTCATGAAATTATATCTTGGAATATGAAGTCTTTAATGTTTTGGGAATAAACTTCATGGAGTTGTTCCCTAGTTCTTTAGGGAACAAGTATATTTTAGTAGTAGTATATTACATGTCGAAGTGAGTCGAAGCTCAAGCCTTACCAACAAATGATGTTAGAGTGGTAATGAAATTCTTGAAGAAGTTATTCACCAAATTTAGAGCATCTTGGGCACTAATAAGTGATAAAGGGACCTACTTTTGCAATACTCAAATTGAGCAAATTCTTAAGAAATATGAAGTACATCATATTTTCAATACTCAAATTGAACGAATTCTTAAGAAATACGAAGTACATCATAGGATGGCCACTCTTTGTCACCCACAAACCAGTAGCTAACTGGAGGTATCTAATAGGAATTTGAAAAGAATATTAGAAAAGATGGTAACTCACAACAAAAAGGATTAAGTTGAAAAGTTAGATGATGCTTTATGGGCATACAGGATTGCTTATAAAACTCCCTTAAGTACTACACCTTATAGATGGTTTATGGAAAGGCTTTCCATTTACCAATAGAAATTGAGCACAAGGCTTATTAGGCTATCAAAACAACCAATTTTGATCTTAGAGTAGCTAGTAGAAGATGAAATCTCCAAATCAATTAATTAGATTAATGGCACTAGATGGCTTATGAGAACAATCAAATGTATAAGGATCATGCTAAACAATTGCATGATTCAAGAATAAAACATCCCAAGCAATTCAGAGAAGGTGACCTAGTATTGTTATATAATTCTGGACTTAAGCTATTCCCCAGGAAACTTAAGTCTAGGTGGTCATGTCCATTTATAATAAAGAGAGTATACCCTTAAAGAGTAGTAGAGATAACACATCCGGAAAAGGAACATTTAAGGTTAATGGACAACAGTTGAAGTTATACCATGGAGAAGTTGATTGGAATGAAGGTAAGGAGGAGATAAAAGTTCTCCAATTCAAGGAATGAAGTTGAATCCTTTGGAAACGTCATGATTGAGATGTTAAACAAGCATGTATCCTTTAATTAAATTTGCTTCCTTGTGTTTGTTTTATCACTTCGATGTTTGTTGAGTTTAAATTACTTGTTGTTGTTATTATTATTTGTTTATTTTATTTTGAGTGTATTTGTATATTGATTGATGCAAAAAGAAAGGAAACATTGAGTAGAAGTCACGGCAATTCAAAGGGAAGAGAAGAATTTCACTAAGTATGGAGACGTAGATGGAGAATGGAAGGCCAATACACATCATGACCATGATAGAAGGTAAGTATTTAATTTTTTTAAGCACAATATCGATCATGGATTTATTCATGACGGTGATCAATTAACTGGACTGATCCACTTGTCTATCATGGCCATGATCAGTTATATAAGAGATTTCACATCTTCATTTACAGTCGTAATCAAAGGGGCTACACTTAAAATTCTTTGCATAGTGTTAGTCATAGGTTTATTTATGCCCATGACTAGTGAAAGTTGTAGGACTTGATAATCCAATGATTTTAACTACAGTGCTAATCATTTACGTCATCACACCTGTGATCAAGCTTGAAAGAGGTATCATGCCCCGTGTTACGGCCGTGATCATCTCTCGAATACCCTACTATATAAGAAATTCCCCTCTCTCTCTCTTCATTTCTTATACATTTTAAAACTCCACCCCGTGATAACACTTATACGCCAATTTCCAAAGAAACTCCACCACCATTTTCTCAACATCAACCATTTTTCCAACAATTTCTAACACTTACACACTCATTTTCATCTCTACTATGCTCTTCTTAGGTATGATCTTCACCTTTTTCTTTAATTTTTCAACATTTACACAGATTTAGTTCATGTAATTTTAGGGTCTATATATGTGTGTTTATTATGATTTTTAAGTGTGTTGTGATCGCACTTGTAGTTGTGTTAATGTAGTAATTAGCCTTAGATTTGTATGAATTCATGTTGAAATTTGGAATGCTTAACTTAAACTCTAATTTCCATTGATAATTACCAAATTGGGGATTTTTGCAAAGTAAGCCTAGTTTGGTGATTTAGTTTTGTCATTAATAATCAAGTGTTATGTAAGATTGTGTTGCTAGTTGGTTTTGTATATGTTGAAGTATTGTATGGCAATTAGGAATTAGATTGTGTTTATGTGTTGTTGTTATGAAATTAGAATGTTGTATAGTCAAGGAGACATAATAATCCTTAGTTGAAGTTTGGGTTGTAAGTTGAGTTTACAAAGAATTCACTTGTGTAAATCATGCTTGAGAATAAGCCCGGTTTGATCATATTTAGTTTGTAAATGCTTTATATTTGGAATTGGAGGAAGTTGGAATGGCTATGCTTTAGTCTAAATTGCCATTAGATTGTATATGATCTTTGCTATAGATACCTAATTTTTGTCCCCCTTTGATTTTTCAAATTAGGTTATAGGGTCCTAAATTAGAAAAAGTTTAAAAAATAGAAAATTAAAAAAAAACCCCAAAAAAATGAAGAAATTTAAAAAAATATATAGGAATTCTAGAAAAATTTGGAAAAATAGGAAAATAGGAAAAAGTACAAAAAATAGGAAATTTAGAAAAAATACAAAAGGATGGGAAAATTTGGAAAAGTACATAAAAATTTTGAAAAGTCACAAAAAATTAAAAATAATAAAAGATTTTAGAAAATAACATTTTGTTAGAATAGATTTTTAATTTTAATTTAGGTATAGAAGTTAGGCCGATGAACTTAGGCTTAAAGTTAAATCTAGCTCAAGCTGACTAAGTCCATATGTATAATTTAATTGCACACATAGACAAGATATAGGCCAATGGTCTAATGGTAAAACACATGAACTAAGCACATGAATTAAGCTAAAGGATGGGGGTTCCAAACTCATTAGAGGCACAAGGATGTTTTTTTTTATCCTTTTCTTTTTTCCTTTTCCACATATTGCCATATGTCAAAATATCACTAGGCCACGTGTCTAATTGTGACACGTGGTATGTTGTGATTTATCACAACAACAAAATTACTTTCCCCCTTTTTCTTTCTTTCCTTTCCTTTTTTTACTCCTCATTTTCTCATTTATAAATCAACCCAAACATTGTGCAAAGGGAGGAACATTGGAAGGGAAGGGGGATTTTGTTTTTTTAAAGAAAAAAAACACCTACACACATATAGCAAGGAATAGGGGAATTGTTTTTCAAAAACAGACTTGCATAGGGGGGAGGGGGGGTCCACTTCTTGGAATATAGACCACACATCCTCTCTCTCTTAGAAAATCGAGTCTCTCTCTCTCTTCACTTCACACACTCTCTCTCAGTTTTGGCTTCAGGTCTCGTTCTCTCTCTCTCTCCATTACCTCTTTCCCTTACACGACCCCCATAACTAATGAACAATAGTAGTGGCAACAAACTAAGGCCACTGCACACTTCAACCACCATAACCCACTACACCCTCTCTTAATCAGCCCAACCGCACACACCTAACACCACCCAAATGTCAACCACCACCAAACTACCACTTTGGGCCGCAGCACTTAGGCAAACCCCCAATCCTTAATAGGATTGCCACAAAAGTAGCCTTTCCTAGTCAATTAGGCTATTGAAACACCCTTCGAAGCACCTCTCTAACTTGCTACACATGACCCAACCCGAACCATAAGCGACCCACTAGAGCTCCAACCCAAACCGCTTCTACAACTCGATCCTAATTTATACCCAAACCAACTAACCCGTATTGCAAGTCTAAATCCAACCATTGTCCTAGTTTTTATTTAGTTGTTTTTGCAATTTTTATTTTTTTTATTATTATTTATTCTTGTCTATTCTTGCAATTGTAAAAAATAAAATAAAATAAAATAAAAAAGAAGAAAGAAGAAAAAAAAAAGAAAAGGAGAAAAATTGAAAAGGAGGAAAAAAAGAAAAAGAAAAAAAAAAGACGAAGAGGAAGTATTTTATTTTGTTTTTATTTTTATTTTATTTTATTTTTATTTTTACATTTTAACAAAAAAAAGATAATTAATAAAAACAATAAAAAAATATAAAAATAATAAAAATACAAAAATAATAATAATATAAAATATATATAATAAAGAAAAAATGTTTTACTAGTTAGACAAACATATTTTTTTTAAAAAAGTAAATAAAAATAAAACGAATCCTTTCCAAATTAGGGCACTTTAGATTTTTTCAAGTAAACCAACTTAGGACCCTCAGGAAATTTTCTCAAATAAAATCAAAATGAATAAAAACGTAAACCCAGCAATTTTGCAAAGTTAAAATTAAATCAACCCGCTATGTTTTTGGTAAAAGAACTACATACGTCTAATCCCGAATAATGGGTACGTAGGCACCTATATGTAAGTACGAAGGACTTAAAATGTGGAAGTTTTATTTTTTCCATTTTTAGATATTTATGTAAATTGATCAATTTAGTCGCATATACTATAATTAGCTGTTTTACGAATGAAAAAGGGTGTATTTGAAAAACAAAGTTAAATTCGAACAGTTAAAAAGTCGTATCCATTTAGGGTTTAATAAATTAGCTCTTAGATCTAAATCTCTAGTTTTCAAAAAACAAAAATGTCGTTTTATAATTTTTTTTTTTAATCAATAGACCAATAACTAAATTATAACCAATCCACCCAATTAGTTATAACTTAACCATTTTTCCTTACTCTGGTTGGATGGCAACTCCAATCCCTTTTTAAATTGAAAAAAGATAGTTTTCTTTAAACCTTAGTCGAGAATCAATATTAAACGGGTAAGGTTTAGTATTGATCAGTTTAGAGAAGACCTAATTTTTATAAAATGAATCGAGAGGGTGAAGAACTAGGCTCAACATTTGCTTTTCTAGAACTAATGCATATGTTTGTAGATGGCACCTAAGAAATCATCAACAACTTCTCAAAATAAGAGGCCTAAAGATAACCATTCTCTTTCTCCTCCTCCCAAACAATTCAATGCAATGAGTTCAAGCAAGGCAATCGCTCCACCAACTGTTATGGCTATGGAACATAAAGAAAGATTTAAGGATTTTGCTAACAAAAAGATAATCAAGACACATTATGTCGTCTATTGGGCATATTGGGAGAGTATGGATTGAACGTGGCTATGCAAAGGTTGTTAGGGAGTGGTCCATGGCTAAAGTTATTTACAATTCAAAAGAAAACTTACAAGCAAACAACATTATCCTTCCTCTCATCATTCAAAATCAAATATAAGTACATAGGCTCGAAAATGGAAAATGGGGTAGAGTTCTTTGCCTTTAAAAGAACTCAAACCTTTAATACGATGACTTTTGTATGTGCTATGGGATTATATACCCAAGCAAAGTTGGAGGATGATGAGTTTGAAGATTTACCAGTAAGTTTTCCTTGAGGCACTTCTATGAATAAATTCTAGAGAGAAATCTCTAATGAGAGTAGTTTCCAAGTAAGCAAGTCAAAAGTCTCAACTTTGAAAAAACCAATGCTCAGATCTTCCACTACATCCTCGTAAGGATAATCTATGGGCAGCACGAGAGTCCTGGGGTTATTGGGGAACATGACCTACTATCCTTGTATAGTGTACTTAAGGGATATCTAGTGAATGTAAGAATCCTCACTACATTTGGAATTCATCGATGAACATTTGATAAGAGTAAAGGTATTTTTGTTGGAGGTTTGATTACAAGAATTCTCAAGAATTTGAGGTTGTAGCCTACTTCTGATAGGCTACAAGAATCTTGTGTTAAACCAAAACCCCTTTCAATTAGTGGGATATTGCAACAGTCTCTAACCCCAACTTGGAAATTGAAGACCCTAGTGCTTTAGATTTCGTACTAGCTACATCAAGTTTCTTGATCTGTAATTTGAAGCACTTGGAAACTAAAGTGGCTGAGATCAAAGAAACTCAAAAGGGGATTGTTGAATTCTTGAAAAACATTACCACAATGGTGGGCACAACCATTCCCTCTTGTTTTTCTCGTCCTCAAACCCAAGATGAGGAGGATCCTAGTCAACCTCTAGTTCCCCCACCAGCAAGTGCTCAACAAGAAGAAGGTAATGGGTTAGAAGAAGAAGAAGACTTTAGTGATGAAGAGGAAGGGTCTAAAGAAGAAGATAATGATGAAGAAAAGGAAACCCAAGAAACCCAGCAAGAAGCAACAAGATAAGGGGCTAGGAATGAGAGTGAAGAAGAGTCATCCAGGGAGGACAATAATGGCTTAGATGAGGAGATCAAAGCCGATGATGATTGACTACTTTCCTTTCTTTTGTTTTATTTTGTTTTTTTTTTTTTTTTCTAGACTTACTAACTATTTGAGAGCTTAACCCTAATGATATACTTTTAATAGAGACTCTCATTTCATGTATTTGTTATGTTTTGTTTTCATTTTGTCTTAATGGTCAAGTCTCTTTTGTTGTTCCATTTTTCATGGTGTTGGAGGATGTACTATCTGATGGTTTAAGACCTAATATATTAATCAAACTTCAAACAGGGGAGTCTTGTTCTTATTGTTAGTATCTTTTTTTTTTACATTTTTTTCTTTTTATATGCCTATTCTATGTTTACTTTCCTCAGACATTAAGGACATTGTATTTCTCTAAGTGTAAGGAAGGTTTAACCCCACTTATCAAAAGTCTCACACTTAAGTTTGTTTATTTTAAGTTATGAGTTGACTTAATAAGATTATGGATTTGACAAACTAGTAGTCAATTTTGCACCTTACTTACTTCTTGTAGACTTAGTGTACATGATCAAAATTATGGGATAAAATCTAAGTGAAGCACACTTACTTATCATTTAATGAATGAATTTAGAGGTTAGAAGTGAATCGTAGTCTTTAGTTCAAAGTTAATTGGTTGTGTTTTTAAACTTACTAAGTAGTATATCTACTTTTTAATTACTTTTGGAGTTCATTTAATCTTGAATGAAAAGGGCAAATGAAATGATTCACTTGTTGATGCTTCTTGAGAATCTCTTCAAAATAGAGTAAATTGAAGTGTTTAAGGACTAAATTAGTAAAGATAGGCTTTAGTCCCTCAAAAGAGCGAAGTTTAACCCTATTACTAATGTTTATCTTTATAACTTTGCAATAAAAATATATAAGGATTGAGTTAGTAAAGGTAGGCTTTGATCCCTCAAAAGAGAGAAGTTTGACTCCACTACTAATTTTTATCCTTATAGCTAAGTTAGTAAACGTAGGCTTTGGTTCCTCAGAAAAGCAAAGTCTGACCCTACTACTAACTTTTACTTTAAAAAAAAAAAAAAGGAGGAGAAGTAGAAGAGCTTGCATAAAAAGAAAAGAAAAAAAAAATTGAAAATGCAATGTGTAAGTTGTCCTTGAAGAGGTTCAATAAAAAATTTATAAATATAGGAGAAAAATGGATGCAATGTACTTTTCTATTAGGTTATTATGCTTAAGAAGTAATTGAAGGGTTTTTATACACTTACAGAAGTAAATGAAGTATAACCAATTTTCTTTTGTTCTATTTGACTTTATACCGACTTTATACATTTTGAACCTATCATTAAATAGTAAGGGTAAAGTTTGTTTTACTTTGATTAGTTTTAGAGTATTGGTTTGTGTAAGCTAAGAACATAATGTAGTAGGCACAAAGTTAATCTACTGGGATACTTTGTCAAATAGGTAGTTAAAAAAGTTACTGAGTTCATTGATTGTTTTTTAGTATGAGGAAGTTTGATAAGAGTAAATTACTTTACACTTTCAAGACATATTTAGGCATAAATTATTCATAATTGCATTCATTTCTTAAGTTCTTAGTACTTAATTATGTAGTAGATCAATTTCAAATGATTCAAGAGCAAGAAGATGAAGTATACACAAAAACAACACTATTTAAGGTAATCACAGCCATAGGGAAAGGAAAAATTTAAAGGAAAATCAAGATACATTCAATCACAAGCATGATAATGAAATATTTTAATATCTAGCATTGGTCATGCCCTCCATCATAGGCATGACTAACCAAAGTATTGCGATCTCCTTATTAGTCATGGTTGTGATCGTATGTCAGGAGGATGATCACCACCTTAATTACAGGCGTGAGGAGATAAATAAGTTTGACGAGGAGTTCATGTCCATGATCACGGTGGTGATTAGTGCAGATTTTTTTTTTTCCCAAGACTATCCTACCCCAAGTCTTGGTCATAATGAGAGTAGACAATTGTTTTTCTCTAACTTTTTCACACAAACTGGTGCATGAGACAGGTCTTAACTCTAGGGGGGTATCCTGAAATCATGTATTTCTAGCCCTTTGATGAAAAAAATATAAATATACCACAATTTTCAAACAAAAAGGGAGGATCATCATAATCAACATCATCAAAAACATCATACCATAACACATCATATCACATCACTAACCAATAACACATCCATTCATCCATCTTTGTACCATTTTGTATTTTTCATTTCTCTTTTGTATAATCATTATTGTGTACCGTACTCTTCCTAGAACTACTCGAGAGAGCTTACAAGACTTTATTGTTCATGTGTCTATGAGACTTCTATAATGGAATAAAAAGGGTTTTTACTTTTTACTTATTCTATGTTTTATTTCTTTGTAATTATGATTTCTATTAGTTTATGTTATTATTTTATCATACGCTAGTAGTACGTTAGGACTTGCTAAATTCGCTTAGTATGATTAAGTGTATAGAATAGTAGTTTCTTGATGTTGTTATTTTTGATGAATTAAACTTAATTAATCTAAGTACGATGTAGTGTACGACATTGACTTAGGCCAGATTTTAATAAAATATGTCAAGAGATAATTATATTAAATAGATCTAATTCATTGAAACACCTTACTCTTGATAGTAGAGATATTATTAGGAAAATTACTGCATTCTTAGGGAAATTGACAAATTGACATATCATTAATGCAATTCGAATTAGCTGTTAATTTAGAAGAGATTCTAATAGACATAATTAGGACTAGAAGTAAGTGATTCAGAAATGAATGCTTATATACTAGTGATTCCTTGCAAATAACAATCATTAAGATAAAATTAATGGTAATATTATGCTAAGTGGTGAAGTAGGTTTTGCATGTTGAGTGTGTTGTTAGTAATTGTTTTTGTAACCATTGTGTTAGTTGGCATTAGCTTATGGATTAGTGTAGTTTAGTTAGTAATTTAGAGTTTTAATAATTAATCACTTAATAAATTGGATTGCTAGATAATAGGAAGGTTAATTAGTACTAGTGTATGTATTTGTTCCCAATGGAGATAACCCTATACTCATCTATGCTATAAGACGATAGGTACACTTCCTTATTAAACCAAGTTAAGGATAAAATATAAGTTTATAAATTTAGAAACTCGGAAGCTCTATTTTATAGGCAATCAAGCAATGTTCCTTTAGGTTTTCTAAGGGTTCTTTAAAGTTGTTTTCCTAAATCTAAATCCTTTTCAAATTAAGAATCATCACCCAAACAATTTATAGATTGAGTTAACAACTTAGTGATCCTAGATTTCATATATGATTCCTAAAGTTAACTTGAGCCAGTTGAGTTGTCGTGTTGAGGATATCATTAGACTAGTTCTGAATTTGAGAAAGTGTGATATTTTTCTTCTTAACAAGTGTGATGATCTTATGTTAGATTCCGATCAAGCTCTATAGTCAAGTACGAGGTTGTTTGTTGGTTGTACATATGAGACCAGTAAAGCTAAATGGACTTAATAATAACTTGGCTTAAATAAGTGTACTACTTGTGCCTAGTTAGGTCCAAAAGACTAGGAGGACTAGAACTTCGGGTGACACCCTGATGATCCTAGTGTAACGATGTCCTAATTAGAGTTTCGATTAGAAATGATCTAGATAGATTTAAGATGTGACATGGTTTCTAAGGTGATGGTGAATATCCAACACCAATACTAAAAAGTATATTTTATATTGTGTTCTAGAGTCGTAAATTACTCTAAGTTATGGGATGCAAGAACCATGTTGTTTGCTGGACTTAAATAAGATAAATAACTTGTAAGTTGTTGCATCTAGATACTTGATTTAGTTGCCGTATGTGTATTGTGCACTTTTGGTGTGATTCATGCACATGTGATTATACTATGTACTGAGCTTTGCTTACCCTATAAATTTTAATGTTTTTAGATGCAAGAACAAGTATGGGTGATTGCAAGGAGTATTATGGTGATTATGGGTACAATGGTGATGAAGCCAATTATTATAATTACTGTTACGATTTTAGAGACGGTTTAGCATAGTTAATTTGGGTTATGAAACTTGTTGTTATAGTTTATCAAACGTGTTATTTTCTTTTAGTTGATGTTATTTGGGTCCAAAGAAGTAACCTAAGACTTCTCAAGTCCTTATTAGTTGAGGTTTAAGTTGTCAAGTGTTGAAGATTTGAGATGTTAATTTTTGCATAATGGCTTATGAGACATATGTTAAGGATACATGTTAAATTATTTTGTTTGAATAAATTATAGTGAGGATTCAATCCTTTATATTTATTGATGAATTGAGGATGTTTCAAAACATCCCTAAAAAATGTTGTATAGGAATTAATAAAAGTGACAAGTGATTAATGAGGCATGTGATGATAATAGCAGGTGGTTTTGGACACCCGACATATCAATAGAATTTAGGGACACGTGGTAGGCTGTAGTATTCTAACTTTTGAGGCGTTATAGTCATGAACTATTCATATTAATATTTTTCGTTTATCACTTATGACGGTCTTTATTTTACCATTAATATTTTGTCTTTTTATGTTACTTCACAATTTTTTATCAATTGGATTTAATGTGCATTTAAGATTATTCATTGATAACTTAATCTTTATGACTATTATTTTCTATATTTACTATTTCAATTCAGTCTATCTCTTATTCCAACAATTGTCAACTAATAGAGGTTTTGATACATCCTTATGCTTAAGTAACTACAACATAAATTTTATGATTTTATAGGTTATTTCTATTTTACTATCATATCTTATAGAAGTGAAAGAGCAAAGTAATTGGAGAGTTTCAATCTTTCCTTAATATATATATACATATATATATAATTTTCTTTGCTATTTTTAAAGAATTTACTCCTATTTCATTAGCTGTTAAGCAAAACTAATTCTATAGACATCTATCATCTTCCAAAAAAATTGAATAGAACTCTAAAATAAATATTATCTCCCAAAAATAATTGAAATAATGGCTCTAAAATAATTAATGACATTAGATAATATAATTCAATAAGTGAAAATCATAACTTTTGATTATAAGGTCAAACCTAGCCCACATTTTATCCCTTCTCACCATCTCACCATACTACAAATCATTTTCCTAGGTTTTTTTTTCCCCTCCCTAAACATCTTGAACCTATGCTTTGATATCACTTTAACTACAATACCTCAAAAGTTGAAGTGCAATAACTAGCCACATGTCCCTACAATCTATTAACACATCAAAGGTAATCATTTACTAAAATCTCCAAAAATACATGTTATAATCTCCAAATAGTCTCAAATTTAATCTCTAAATAATAATCAAAACTACTACTTTCTAATTAAATTTCATAAAACTTTGAGCAAGAATTTGCTTAGTGTAATCTAAAATTTTAATTATCTATCTCCAAGGCTTTCTTACAATTATAAATTTAATCGTTACTCTCCAACCTTATAATCTGGTGAATATCTTTGAATTTAACAAATTCAATAATTCTTTCATAAGTGCTTACACTTGAAAAATAAATACGAAGTGAGCTGAAGTTTAATATGGAATACAACATACACACGCACATAAACATACAATTTCTAATCACACAAAAATATGGAATGCAATAATGCAACACCCATACGTTTAATTTTTTTTTTTAATTTTAATCTAATAAATAACATAAGGGTACTCATGACCCTAGTACACATATTATATATATATATATATACATATACATACACCATATGGTATCGATGATTGGTCCTTTCCAACACCCTAGAATCCAAAAAACATCATAAATCTATATGGATCATTTCCATGTAGGACTTTACTTAGGACATCATCATGTAAGAATCATCGGGTAACACCTTAAAATCATCGATCCTCCTAATTCCTTAGACCCAACTAAGCATATGTAGCACGATACAATTAGGGTCGAATAATTATTTAATCCAATTTTTATTATCTAACATAACAACCACAAACAAATAAGCAAGTATCCCATACCTAATTCCTAAGCGATTATATTCCATGAGTCACAAATGATATTAAAACCTAATACATTTATATAGCAACTTGTCACATATCAATAGTTAACTGGAAACTAAATTTACAACCTATAATTATGGTTTTGATTTAAGTTCTTAGTATTTCAGACTTAAGGAAAACCTTCTATCCTTGGTACTAAACTATATTTATTTATATCCTCTTAAAATAGGTAGGAATAATCTTAACTAAGAATGATTAATAAAATAGCTTGAAAGGGTGTAACAAGTAATGAAATAAGGTTTATGTGATGAGATATCAAAATAACAAGGAATATAAGAATCTTTGCATAGATTGACCTTGGGCCAATAAGCCTTGCTACCTAGTATGGTTGTGCTCTAGGTCGTATTCTTTAGCACAGTTTGGATTCTATGCTTTCATGGTCATGCTTTGGCCATGTACATCATACTCCTTCCCAAAACTCAACGAACTTTCACCTAATTCCCTCAAATCCACATTCTCACAATTCTTTGACCAGTCCTCTAAATTCTATCAACATCAATCATTCTAACATCCCTTTTTGTTCATTAGTAATTAAATTTAACAAAAAAAAAAAACTTGTCTTTAAGCAAAACATTTACATAGGTTTAGTGTCCTGATTGCTAACCCATACTTTAAGCTCTGTTGTATGCAAAGTCTTCACCAAAGATACAATACACACTAAGAAATGTTAGATACTCTCTTTTGAATCAGTCAAAAAAATACCACTAAACACACTACACCAAGCCCTACATAAACCCTACTTGCCTTCATTAATATTGCCAAGAATTATCGTGGTTTAAAAGATATTTAACATTCTTGACACCTATCATTTGACCAGCATACCTTAATCGTTGGATGCTTGATGGTCCATGTGAGAGAGAGATCAACGAAGTTGTGTTTTAAGAGGATGATGGAGAGAAAAAGATTATGGATTAAGATTAAGTCTTAAGTAGGTTTTTAATCTTAATAGGTAGGGTTTAAGAGTATTTTAGTTGGACTATAATACCTTTGTCTTTTATTAATGCCTTTTTTTTTTTAATTTAATGAATAGGTAGGGTTTTACAATTTACCAAATGCTATCAACTTTACCCACGTTCACAGTTTCAAATGCTAGTTGTACTTTTCACTAAAAGCAAATATGTAACTACTTTGAATTGAATGCCCTCCGCATAAATGATCTTTCTTTTTGAAAAACTAATGCTTTGTAAATTGTCATTAATTGCTCTCACATTTTGAAAATTAAAGGAGGCTTGTAAGTCACAACAACCTATGTATTTTCTCTTCCTTTTTCCATCACCATCAAGTAAAAGTAACTTCATATTTGAGTGTGGAATATTTTTTCAAGTATTTAAGGCATTCTCTTCCTTTCTCTACACCACCAACACCAAGTATAAGTAGCTCCATTGAGTCCAGAATATTTTTGGAAGCATTTGAGGTAAAAATTATGGGGCACAAGACCTATCATGTGGCTTATGTTTAAGTAAATAGCTTTCACGACATTGCATACTTAGTATTTTACTTAAAATCAAATGCCAACAGGTTTTACGCCTTCATAAGAATCTACATTTACTGTCTTATTCAAAATGTAAATCTAATAAGCTTCCTTTTTCTTCTTCTTTCACTTTATTGTCTACTTTTTTTAACTTCATAATTTGTTCAAAATTTCAATTCTAGCCTTCAACTTAATCCACATTACCAACCTTAATCTACACCTGCTGCTTAATACTTTAAACTAAAAAAGGTATGCCAACAACTATTGTTCAACTCTACCTATATATTTCTTCTTTCTCACTATAAAGGACCAAATTTAATATTGGGCTTCAAGACCATTAATCAAATGGATTTGACTTATCGGGCTAAGGTGACAAGGCCCAAGGAGCTAAGCCTATAAATTTCGAGATGATCAAGGAAGATTTAGCATAGTAAGCTTAGAGTAGGGCCCATTTGATCGGTCCATCCAATCCAACCTTTCTTGATTTGGCTCACGCTAAAATAATAAATAAAGTCCTTATCTAGGCCTAAACTTATGAAAATAGCCCACTTAAGATCCATTAATAAAGGGCTTCAATCTCAACCATTGATGACTGTCATGATCTGACAGATA
Organism: Lumnitzera littorea; assembly: GCA_024138015.1. NCBI lineage: Eukaryota > Viridiplantae > Streptophyta > Magnoliopsida > Myrtales > Combretaceae > Lumnitzera > Lumnitzera littorea. The sequence goes on from JAMXBB010000008.1 coordinate 22,432,867, forward strand.
TAATCAACTATCATTTCCTATAAATACCCTATTCACATCCTCATTTAGATGAGAAAAAAACCCCCATTAACGACATTACTTTGCTAGAACTTTGCCTTAAAGATTAAACACTTAAACACTTCAAGAACATCACCCCATTCTTCATTAATTTTAAAGCTTGACACCATCGCGCTCCTCTGCCTATCACCATACGTATTAGAGCCTTACTAAGATCATCTATTCCTCCTCCCTATGCTTCTTTCCTAATCATCCCAAGTGAGTCACTTAAGTCATTTCCTTAGTCTCATGTAGCGCAACTTCATACCTGGCACGCACGTGATACTTGCACCCATACTCACAACCTCACATTTTTCTAACGACTCCATTTGGGGAGGAAAAACTTAATACTCACATTATGGTACCTCCAAGGTGAAGATAACCTAACCTTATTAATGGATTTACCAAGAGCAAGATGCCACTACTGTAACCAATGACCAAAATCCACCTCCAATTGGAGGCACTAATCAACGTAATGGCACACAGGAAGGTATCCTTGATAATGCACAATTAATACATGAGCTATAAGAGACTAATCAAAACTTAGGTAAACTTATGGCAATGTTTACTCAATGAACGCCTGCTATAGCTACCTTTACTGCTACGCAACAAGGAGCAACTTCCTCAAATCCTTCTAATGTGGTGCAACAACACACTCTACCCAACCCTTTTGTTGTCAATGAGCATGTCACTCATAGGGTTAGAGAATAACTTCCTATTGTAGAACCTACAGCCACACAAGATTCATTACTTGAAGTAAGGAATCAAGGAGTTCAGATTAGAGGCTCGTCATCCTCATGTGTTATACCACGTGTCATAATTGTTGACTCTATTCAACCAACACCAATGAATCCCATATCTATAAGATCTACACTTGTGAATCTAGTACCCATGCATCCTACTCTTGCAATGTCAATAAGGGTAGAAGTATCCACTCAAAGAAGTTCATTTGTAACCAAAGAAGATTTGGACATATATTTGAAGGAGATACAAGCAAAATCTATGGTTAGGATACGAGAACTGAAGCTTCCATATCACCAATGCATTGCCATGAAGCTGTACCCTGAGGATTATGTTAGTCCGAAGTTCATGCTATTTAATGGCAAGAAGGGAACTGCCAAGGAACATTTGCTAAAATTCATCAAAACATTGGAAGTATATGGCCTAGATGACGATTTGAAATTGAAAGAATTTTCTACGTCACTCACTAAGAAGGCGTACACCTAGTATGTTAATCTCCCTCCAAGATCAGTAGATTCATGGGATAGTATATGTAAGATGTTTTTAGAGAAGTTCATCTCCACAGAAGAGAGAGTCACCCTTACTGACATAGGAAAGATCCAAAAAAAGTCCAAAGAAGATTTGATGGACTACATCGAGCGCTTCAGGGAATACTCATTGGACATATAAGACATTTGTGATGAGAGAGAGTTGGTCAAGATCTATATCTAAGGGATGTTTCCTAAGTACGCGGTCTACCTTAAAAACCTTTTGTTGGCCTCCTTTGCTACATTAGTTGAGAACGTATAAAGGACCAATAACTCAATGGCACAACAAAGAAGTGAAATCAGGAGTGCGCTTCATCTATAAATGTAGCTTAGGGAAAATCACCAGGGAGAGCAAAGAAACAAAGAGATGATAAGCCCACTAATTCTAGGCCATCTCTGACATATCCTTATCCCATGGTCAAAGTGCATCAAATGCTTGACCAGTAGCTCCATGATGAAAATATCAAGCTCCCAAGGTCTAAGTGCCTCCCCACAAATGAAGAAAAGAGTGATCCCAAGTATTGTAAATTTCATTAAATTATTGGTCACCTAACTAAAGATTCTTTCACTTTGAAGAAAATATTCAATGATCGAGTTGTATGCGGTGAGTTGATCATCGATAACAATAATGTCAAAAAAGACCTACTTTCCGCCTACAATAACTGAAGGGGCACTATCAATGCCATTTGCCATGATCCCATCATAACTAAAGTGGTTGATGCCTAAGCTACTAGAAGTGATGAAGATAAACGAAAGTTGATCAAAGCTCCAGACAATGAACACCTATCTATTGTTGCGACATTGTTGAAGGCATCTAACTTTAGGAATTTCTTTGATCTCTTAGGATTCAATAAGAAAGCTCAACTTGTGGCAACAATTGCACTCACATAGATCTCTGAGAGTCAATACGTAGAGTGTAATGCAGTGCAGCCTATGAAGAGGATGGCCGCAGTACACGAAAATGCGATTCTATTTACTAATGTAGACATGTATGTAAAGAATTCCAATCACAATCGCCCCTATATTTAGAAGGCATGCTTCACGGGTCTCCAATCAAGAGAACATTCATTGATAATGGTTCTTTGTTAAATATCATGCCAATGAGTACGTTTACGGCTATTGGAATTGACATCCGACGACTGGTTAAATAACCTATGTCAATAAATGGATTTAGCCATGCCCCTATAGATTTTATTAGGTATGTTAATGTTGATCTTAAGGTTAGCCCTATCCATGATACTACTACCTTTCATGTGATTGATGGGCTAGTTCAATACCATCTTCTCATTAGAAGGAAGTAGCTGCATGATCACAACTTGTTCTCATCAATATTGCATCAATGTATCAAAGGTCATTAGAAAGGGAATGATGCATTCATTCCAGCTACCCAAAATCCTTTCGAGCAACATGAATCATTATTTACTGAGTCGGCCTACTTTGATGAATTTACTAAAGAAGGCAAGGTCGCGATAGCTAAGCCGTATGGTGTCCCTTTACCTACATGGGAAGAAGTTTAAGAGGGTCAGCAAAAGAAAAGAAGGATGCGTAGATGTCGTAGGGGAAGGAAGAAGAACAAGCAGGCCAAGGAGAATGAAAGCTTCATTCGAGAAGATGGAAGAAGGGCGTACCGCCTATGACAGTCTAAGAGGTCTAAGGAGGCATATTTCTCCTCTTCAGATCCCATACCAGTACAAGAAGTCCAACCCGCCCTACAATAACTACAAGACCAATTGAAGCCACAGGCTGAAGCAATGGAAGAATTAGATATAATACGACTAGAAGAGTCGTAACGGCTAATCTTCATAAGCAAGAGCCTCCCACAAGAAATAAGAGTTCATATTATCGAGTTGCTAAGAGAATATAGAGACATATTTGCATGGACCGACGATGAGATGCCAAGGTTGGACCTTAGTCTCATAGTACACAAATTGAGTATTGGTTCGAAAGTTACTCTTGTAAAGTAAGGACAAAGGGTTTTCCACCTTGAAATTGAAGTGCAAATCAAGTAAGAAGTCAAGAAGTTATTACGAGGTAGATTCGTAAGACCCATCTAACATCCTACTTGGCTTACCAATATTGTTCCTATAAGAAAGAAGAATGGAAAGATAAGAATATGTGTGGAATTTTGGGATCTGAACAAGGCTTATCCTAAAGACGACTTTCCTTTACCAAACATCGATACTCTGATAGATAGGACTGCAAGACATGATTTATTCTCATTTATGGATGGATTCAGTGGTTATAATCAAATTAAGATGGCAATTAGGGACACGGAGTGTACCACCTTTCAAACACCAATAAAAAATATTTATTATACTGTCATGCCATTTGGACTTAAGAATGCGAGCGCCACTTATCAAAGGGCAATAACTACTATATTCCATGACATGATGCATGAAGGATTATGTCGATAATATAGTCATCAGGTCTAAAAGGGCACATGATCACATAGTTCATCTACAAAAGGTTTTTGAATGATGTCGGCTATACAAGCTTCGCATGAATCCTCTCAAATGTGTCTTTGGAGTGTCCTTAGGGAAGTTCTTAGGGTTTGTTGTCCATCGAACGGATATTGATGTTGATCCTGTAAAAGTGCAAGCTATAAGATCGATGCCATCCCCTACCACTCTAAAGAAACTAAAAACTTTTATGGGGAAAGTCTCTTATATCAGAAGGTTTATACCAGCACTTGCTAAGATTTCATACCTATTGCACTAACTTTGAAGAAAGGAATTTCATTTAAATGAGAACAGGTCCACAAGGAGGTAATTCAAAAGATCAAGATGATCTTGACTTCTCCTCAAACCATGACCATGCCTGTCAAAGAATTGCCAATGATTTTATATCTTACATCTATTAACAATTCCATTAGAGCTTTACTTACACAAGAAGTTGATGGTCAAGAGCTACCAGTATACTATCTCAGCCAAACCCTTCAAGGCAGTGAGGTCAAGTACCCAGCTTGCGAGAAACATTGTCTCACACTGGTATTTGCCATGTAGAAGTTACGACAGTACTTCCTTGCACATAAGATCAATCTGGTAACTTATTCGGATCTGATCAAGTATTTATTGTCACGACCGGCTTTATTAGGATGAGTTACTAAGTGGTTATTCCTTCTTGGAGAATTTGACGTCTCAATACAATCCCCTAAGACCATCAAGTCACAAGCCCTGGCCGATCTATTAACACACTTCCCAAATGCCTAAGAGGGCTTGAATATAGGTGTAATACTAGCTGAATTTCATAAAGATACTCTGATGGTCGAGGCGGATGGTGAATGGATACTTCAATTTGATGGTTCTACAAGAAATCAAGGCTGGGAAGTAGGAATCATATTGACATCACTTGAGGGTCAAGAGATACTCTTAGCATTTAAACTTAATTTTCAATGCACCAATAATGAAGCCAAGTATGAGGCATTATTACTTGGTTTGTTGTCTTTGAGGTGATTCAAACTTAATCATTAAACAAGCTACAGGTGAGTTTGGATTGAAGGAACCTACACTTGCGCCTTATAGGACTACAGTGCAAGTCATGGTCAAAAAATTTAATTCTATATGATACGAGCACATGAGTCGATCAGTAAATAGGTATGCTAATGCATTGGCTACACTAGCATCCAAAATTCCAATTCAAGATGCTAGTGGTAATGTGAATATCCAAGTAGTCAAGAAATATATCTCATGTATGACTTTGAATTTTGTTAATGAGGATAAAGACATGCAAGACGATTGGCATGTCCCATTTATGGAACAATTAGCATACCCTAGTGCGGCTTCTATTTCGACTTTGAAGAATTTTATTAAAATCGATGGAATGTTATATTATAAGGGTCCAAAAGGTGTCCTAATTCAATGATTAGTTCTAAGGAAGCTCGTCTCAAGTTAGACAAGTATCACTCGATTTGGTGCAAGGAGGAAGGGCCACCACTATATTGTCGTATTCAACACGTAGGCTATTATTAGCCGTCAATGGCTACATATGCACTTCAAGTGCTAGAACATTGCCCTAAATGTTCTAAGCTTCCTAACCAAAATGAGTGTAATTTTATATCTAGTGTTAGAGACTAGAGGTGCCTATACATTGATTACTTAAGGAATAACGTGTTACCGACGAATAATACGGATGCTAAGCTTGTAAAGCAAAAGGCCAGGAAGTATCTTATGCATGAAGGTGAGCTCTATAGAGTACTGTTTATAGGAAAACCTCTAAAGTGCATCGCTCCTCCCGAAACAGAAACAGTTTTGACTAAGGTACACATTGGAGAGTACGGAGAACATCAAGGACGAAGGAAACTATATTATTATCTACTCGATAGAGGATGCTATTGGCTAACAATAGAAGTCGACGCTTTCAACTTCATTAAGAAGTGTGTTGCCTATCAACAGAATGGTGATGCCATTTACCCTTCTATGGTCACACTCCATAGTATCACAACTCCTTAGCCTTTTCACACATGGGCATTTGACCTTATTAGACCTATACATCCATCATCGAGAGGATGCATCTAGATTTTAGCAAGAACAAAATGCTTCACAAAGTGGGTAGAAGCAACTCCTTTAAGGAAGGCAACAGGACCAGCAGTTATGGGTTTCATGAAGGAGAATATCATATGTAGGTTTGGAATCCCAAAGCGTATTTTATCTAACAATAGCACTCCTTTTATCAATTCATATGTCCACCAACTACTGATTTCCTATAATATTGATCATGTAAAGCCTATGCCTTATTACCCAAAAGGAAATGGATAAGCTGAGGCCAATAACAAAAGCTTATTGAAAATACTTAGTCGCATGGTTCATGATAATCATAAGGCATGGCATGACAAGCTACCATTAGGGTTATGCGCCTATAGGACATCTAAACGAAGGCCAACACAGGCAACTCCTTTTTCTCTAATATATAGGGCTGAGGCAGTAGTTCCCATAGAAGTCTTGATCCCATCTACTAGGTTGGCAATCAATGCTAAGCTCAAATCTAATACATTACGAGTGATAGATTTGGAAGCATTAGACAAAAGGTGTGATATCGCCAAACATAATCTCATCAATTTCAGCATAGGCTTAGAGTGACATACAATTGTCTGGTAAGAAAGAGATCATTCCAACAAGGCAATGTTGTACTTTATGCAATCGAGCATGTCCACCAAGGTACCCCAACGCCTAAGTTTATACTAAAATGGGAAAGACCTTTCATAGTTAAGGAAGTGTATGAAAATGGATATTGCAAACTCAAGAATCCCAACACAGATGCTATTACTGCTCCTATCAATTTTCAATATATCAAAAAGTTCCATTTGTAAAAAGGATATTATAGTAAAGTTAAATGAATGAAACTTACAGCTTAAGTTGTACGAGCTTGTTTTGCATATCTATTTTTACTATTATCTCTTTTATGCACTTTAGGATATATATATATATATATATATATATATATATATAAGTATTGGTGTTTATAATGCTACTACTTATTAAGAGACTTGTCTCCCAAGTGCGCAATATACATCTATCATATGAGTTGTTGACTGGTTGAAGCTTTGACTCCTAGGTACACTGTATGATGCTCTATCAAATAAGACAATGACTTGCACTATTTGAGTATACATTCGTAGAGCATGTAAAAATAGTTAAGTAGTGGGTAATACCCTCTTAACTCACGACATAACTATCTAATGGAACTAATATTCCTAATTTCAATCAATATCTCCATATTGTTGGATCATATATTCGAATCCTTGCTTGCAAACAGAATACACTTCCATTGCATAGGGTTTTCTTGAAAATTTATCAAGCCATGAAGTAACCTATCATATAAAGTGCTGCTAAGGAAATGCAATGTTTTCTAAGTGCATAATGACATGAACTTTTAAGAGCTTGCTAAATCAATGAACAACTCACGTTAATTCATGATGTTGCATGTAAAGGCATGGATCTCAAATAAGCAAAAAATGAAACTATACATATTGAGCTTAACAAGTCCTTACAATCCATTAAAAAAAAGGGTGCAAAGAGAACAAAAGCAATACTATCAATACTCGACACTAGATGCTACAGTAGAATCAAGATCTATGCCTACCAAACGCTCCTCTCTCTCAAGTTCTGCCTTTACAAGTTTAGCTTTGAGTAGCTTACATCTTTCCTCAATGTCTCAACTGCCCAACACCTTTTGAGCTTCAGCTGCAATGATTTCCATCTTATTGAGCTTGAACCTGAAGGCACGTGCTGTAGTGATACTACTAATCAAAATTTCAAGATTTTCTATGGATAGTAAGCACCAAGCCTCATCAAATAGCCCTATGGCTTGCCCAAGTAGGCCTAGGATATGATTAGTCACATTGGAACCCAAACAGATGGATTCCGTCCAAAAATCCCCCTCTATCCTGTATAAGTGCTCTAGTGGTACTAGGAGGTTAGAAGGTATCGTGAAGCCATGAAAGGAGGTGGAATCTTTTAAGCTCGCTACCATCTTGGTTGTTGATCCTTTATCTCCATGTTGATTATTTTAATCTCTAGGGGAAGTGATGATGAGGGATCCCTTTGAATAGGTGAAGTCACGTCACTACAAAGGGTAGGGATATTGCTAACTACAGTAGCATCCATAGAAGCATTGGGAGCAACATGTATCTCTTCATTACAAAACCTTGCACCCATCAAAGCATCAATAAATGCCTCGATCATACTTCCTTCCTAGAGTAAAAATTCGCTATCTTCATAATCATCAACGATATTGAACACATCAGGGATTCTGATATTACCATGGGTATCTTCATTAGCCTGCTTTGTGGAGTTTGTTTTATCATTGAATTATCCCTCTTAGTCATCATCAATATCTGTTACAGAATTTTCTATATCATTATTGGTGTGTTCAGGAGAATCCCCATAATCAACTAACTCAACATCATCTTCTCCTTCATCCACAACTTTGGTAACAGCGAGTGGTTCTTTAGCCCGAAGCACCTTTCCCATACCATAACAACTTAGAAAAGGTTGAGTGATAAGAGGGATGCTTTGACTTGAAGAAGTACCTTTAGGAACACCACCACTCTCTCCATCAAGATGATTTTTCAGTACTTTCTGTTTAGTAGAAGTGTTAATCTTATCCTTCCCCTTTTGCTCTTATGACACACAAGGTTAGGGAAATTAAGAAGAGTAATATGAAAGAGGAGGAGAAAGAGTGTATTGACAATGCTACCTCATGAATACAGCTACACTTAGGTTGTCTAATGATCAACGAAAAAGATGGTAAGCGTTCATTTTGTGATTTACCTTGAGCATCACTAAACGACTTTGCACTATTAGACGATTTTGGGTCTTCTTTGAGTCAAAAGTGAAATTCATATCTCCAAATCACTATTTCAGGAAAATCTTCTTCAGCTATCTTCAAGACATACTTCTTAAACCCATCCAAGCAGTTTTTCCAATATGTAAGCCAGCCACTCGAAGTAACCCCAGAATGACTCAAGGAAGGAAAGAATAATTGCCTAATCCTCCCATGAATGTTCCACCGGCTCTTAAGTCTGAATGCCTTGCAACACTCATCAAAACTTTGGTAAATGACTAAATTATGAGGCACTCCTTAATCAAACCCCAATTGTCAAGCAACCCGATCGAGTGAATATTTCATGACACTACACTCAAGGAAGCAATTAGAAGCATCATCCCAATCATGAAGTAACAGAAGACCCCCAGGTATACTCCATAAGATAAACTCTATCTTGACATCAAAAAGCTCATCATGAAGCTCTATCAAGTTTACCAAGTCCTTTGAACCGAAAGGGTAGATTTTTTAGTACCATTCATATTTAGGCAATTCCTTTGTGTATGGATGAAAGCTGAACTTGTTATAGGTGTCAATGACATTCTTCAAAGTACTTAGGAGTTTTCTATTGACCCATTCCCAAGCCCAGGGCCTAATGACATCCGAATGTGTAAGTGGGAAACCAGAATATCTCCTATAATACTCGCAAAAGAACATATGAAGAAACACCAAGTCTATGTACGACACTACCATGTATCTCCCTTATAAGCATATCGAAGCTTCATGAAAGAGGTCCAAACTCCTATATAAGGAACCTAAGTAGAAAGGCCCTAAAGCAAAATGTTCCCCTCGTATGATACAAATAGCCAAGTGGAAGAGTCGAAGACTAACACCTTTTTTGAGGCCCCTTTGGAACACAAACGATGACAACCAACAAGCAATGAAAGCTTCCAACTCGTACTTGAAACGTAAGATAAGACAAATTAGGTTAGGGTTATAAAGTGAATATCAACAAGAAAAAGGGTAAATGATGGCTATGCCACATCAAAATGTAGGAACTTACTTGCACTAATATCGAGGCCTCATCTTATCACCCTTGTCTAGCCTAAAGAAATGCTTGATCTACGTACTAAGTATACCATGCATGCGAGTGTCTAAAGCTTCTTTTTTGTCCACTTCTAATAGTCCAATTAGTGATTGGTCATCTTCCGAGATTAAAGTTGTGGCGATGTCAATCAATCCAAGATTAGGAAGGCTCAGAAGGACTACAACATCCTTTAATGTTAGAGTGATCTCTCCCTATACTGTCACAAAGGTATGCGAGTGAGTACTCCAATGGGATATGATAGCTCATCAAGTTTCCATTTCTTGTGGGCAATGTAAGGTTAAACGAGAAGACACCCGTATGGGGTAGTGCACCCCCGCTTCTTCCAAAATGGATGTATATGCGAAATTCTTGAAAATGTACGTCACCCAAGACAACCAGCCATTCACTATGTGCTTTGGACCATCAAACTACTATTTGAAAGAGGGATTTCTTTCTTCTTGTTTCTAAAATGCAACATAGAATCTGCTTCTATCTCAACCCTCTTATGCACTGGAGATTCTTGTCTTATGAAATGTAGCTTACCATCCTTAGGTAGATGTGGTTGTGGATGTGTATCCCACCTCTTTATATCTCGCTAAAAGAAGTCACCTTCAATGATTAGGTCTACCCATTTGTCCTAAGGTAAGGGGGCTACCGAAATGTGATCCTTAAAATATACCAAAAGTTCATTGTTCTTATCAGCATTGTTGCAACAAGAACGGCTTTCTCCAAATTCTTTGCCCATGCCAATGACCCTTAAAGGCAATAGTGATGTCTATATGCAAGTATGAAAGAAAGTGAGCACCTATAAATGAAGGCAAGTAAGAGGGTCAGTAGAATTAAGGTGCATTCGAAAAGTATGACATCCAATTATGAAAACTAGAGATGACATATATGTACAAGGACTCTTGCAATACGTGATGACAATACACAATTCACACATGAGATTAGTGATACTACGCCCAGCTCACATGCTTATGATGATGTTTAAATTATGTTTTCCAACACATGTTCATGTTAGAAGATTAATATTCAAAGCCTCATGCTTAGTTCACACAAGGAGCTGGTGTCTTTTCACATTTATGTTAAGAAAGCTTATAATTCGACTACTTACTCACTACTCATGTACCAAGTGCTAAGGAGTTAAGGCCTATGTCATGCTCAAGCATCACATCGTAATTAGGAGTTAGGTGGTGTTCACACCTCGCGTGATGTTCATAACTGACATCGTGTTCACGAGTTATGTGATGTTTAGGTCTCATATCATGCTCAAACCTCGCATCATATCATGATCAAGACTTGTGATATGTTCAAGACTTATTTTACATTCATGGCTTATGTTACATTTTGAGATCATGTCAAGTTCAAGCTTAACCTCTAGTGCAAGGTTCATGTCATGGTTAAGGCTCATGTTTAGGGCTTATCTTTGATTCTCATGTTAAATCACAATTCAAGGATCACAATTATATCTCACACTTACTCATATTCGACCTTAATGTTCAAGACTCGTATTCACTACCATGTTCAAGGTTTATGTTCAAATTCACATTTTATGGTTATGTAGAGGCCTCATAGTTGTTCTACATGATTAGTCCATGAGTGTTTGTATTGAGGAGCAGTGAAGTTCATTTCACATATTACCTCACAAATGCTTATGTTAAAGGGAGCTTATGTTCAACTTAAGCATGTTACTCTAATATGCTCATGTCTGAGACTCGTGTTCAAATTGTATGTGCTCAACTCATGCTCGACTCTCATGTACTTATGTATACATGCCCCTACGATTCGAAACTCACGTTCAATTCATGTTACAAGTTACAATTGGCTCTATGGAGGTTACAAAAGGAGGCAACATATGACCTAAGTGTTATACCTCTTTGCTATCACCCATTGATGAAGATCAGTACTCAAGCCATGACCACAAACTCTTGACCCTCAATTGGCAAACAGTCACAGTCCAGGCAGTAAAGAGTCTCCCTATTTAAACCATGCCGATTTGTTGACTATTGCTAGTTCAAGATGTGGTCCTTAAGTTGTGATCGCAAACTTTTAGCCTTCAACTGCAAGAGGCTACAATCTAGGTTATATAACCTATAGAGCAAGGACAATGAGGAGATGTCAGTTTCAAAATTTAAAGAAAAAAAAACAGAAAGGAAATCAAGAATGAGGCATGAGCTAAGTGAAGAAAAATAGACAAAGTTTACAGAACAATAAAATGGGGGGCAACTCACAATGGTACATAAGGGATAAGAGAGTATTTTATCCTTGATATTTTCATGACTCCATGTTGAATACTGTTGATAGTAACTAAGCATGGGCTCCACTATATCTAGGGGTCCACCATAAATTTAATAATATTAAACAAAAAAAATTGAAGTTAGTCCATACCACGAGGGGGCTTCACACGGTATGGATAGAGGGGAGATTCAAATTATCAAGCTACTAAAAATAGTCCATTTGCTACATCAACTATAGGAAAGGAGTTAAAAAATGTAGAAAGGAGACACAATAAACCTAGTAGATCACATAGATTGTAGTGCCAAAGAGGTGCAATAGAATCTAATATATAAAGTCTAGGAGCAAGATAATTTCATACTTCTAGTTTAGGTAAAGGTGACTAGACGAGACTCGAGCATCATCAAAAGTCATAAACCTGAAGGAAGATCTCCAAAGGAGTAGGCAAAGGATTCACATGAATGGTATTCTAATGATGGCTTAGGCATTCCTAGTGATTCCAACTCAGTTGCTCAAGTTACATCCTATAATGGTAGAGAACATGGAACCACAGGATGAGGAAAACATCAAATTCTCTGAGGACAAAAAAGGAACAGGGTTTCCTTTAAGTAATAAATGTAGTGATAAATGTAGAGAAATGTGAGGGATGCTTCTTTAAGTGGAAGATTCAAAACGACTTTCCTTTCTTATCCAATCTCCTATAAGAAGTTGGAAGTTCAATGAGAAAGATGATTTAAGTCAATCCTCTTGAATTAAAAAACAAGTTTATAGATTAGTCAAATCACATTGATAAATTGAATACTATCTTCAACCTCTACATTTTGCCACAGCGGACTTAAACACATCCAATAGCAGAATTTATTACTTTATATGAATTGTCAGGTGGCCTTAGCAACAACGATAACAAGTTTTGAAACTCATTTCATCATCTCAATATCAACATTAGAAGCAAAATCCCAAATTTACATCACCAATTCAAAATCAATAGAGTATATCAACAAAACAGAAAGATAGTAAACAAAAATAAAAGCTTCGAAAGCTATGCTATCAACAATGTTCAAAGCATGAAGGAGTGTTCAGCGGAGCATTGCCAGACTTGAAAGCAAAATGGAACGATTGCACATGTGAATACTAAATAAAAGAGAGAGCTCAAAAGTATCATATTCGAGAAGACAGAGAAAGGGAGCCTTAAACCTAGTATAAGTTTATTAAGTAGTGAACTTCGAACTCTACAGCCTTAAATTTTCAAGCCAACTGCTAAAGCTTTGAAAGCTATAATGACCCTCCTTAATTCCTATCTATGCTAGTCTTCTACAACTCCAAATTCCCTTTAAGCACAACTCCGACCATTTAGCACCAAGTTTCTTCAAGCACAACCCCAAGCTTACAAACAAACCACTTCCTTTGGGACTCTAAGTGGCTCTGTAACCCTCACCATAAGTAGCACCACTTCCCTGTAGGTCTCCAAGTGGTTGTTTTCGATCTTCGCAACGAGTGATGCCACCACCTTTGGGTCTCCAAGTGGTTGTCAAATGTTGTCCTTATTAGTCTCCGACCTTACCAGTCTTCAACTTGATGCCAAGTAAGAGTCTACAAATCTATCGTACAGTTGTGACATGTTTTGTATAAAATAAATAAATAAATAACTATATAGAATACAATGGCACCATGGCCATGGAAAACTTTTAAGCTCACTTACTATAAGAAGCCTTGGAAGATTGTCAATTCACCATACCTAGAGAAAAAGGGAAAAATATATGTATGTGAGAATTTTCTCTGCTGAGGTGGCCGAATAGTACCAAAGAGGAGCAACCAATTTTTAAATATGTTATACTACAAGGGAGGCACAACAGAAAAAGAATAAAAGAATGGGACACTTGTTAAGTCCCTAATGGGGATAAAGATGCTACCTTAGGACAAAATCTATCCTTATTTAAATTAATGGGATCATGGGTAGAGGCAACCCTAAGCCCTTTCCTTAATAACAATAAAAAAAAAAAAAAGGTGGGGAGATGAAGAAAAGATTGAAAATAACTAGAGCTTAATCATTGAAGGATGAAAAATGGAAGGTCAATTGTTGATAAGGATGCTTTCTTGAAATATTTTCAAAGAATTTCTTTAAATAGAGATTTGGAATTTTATTGAGTTTCCAGGGCACTACCTTAGAAACTTTACAGGGGATGATGTCCCCTTATCCTCTGTACGTTAACCGGCTAGCAGGACCACCGCACTTACCAGTCGTAGCACAACAAATAAAATTGGTTAATACAAAGCATTACATAATATGTAAAGACATTACAAGAAGAATGCCCTTATAGGAGAAGAAAATCAAGGCAACATTAATACATGGAGTTAACCCAATGAAATCACTAATGTGAACTTAGCGTATAAATTCAACTCAAGAGAACCAATAACTCTTATAGATCGAATCGAAGAAACAACTTAGCTCAAGAAGAGACAGCTTAAAGAAAACTTATTTTAAAGTGTTGCCTTAGGGGCAACATACAACCTAATCCAATTAAGGCATGACACATAAATAAGAAATGCTATGAACCTGCACCTTAAGACAATTTTCAAATTAATCTGGCAGTGACACAATTGTTTAATGGCGCATACGCGCCTGAGTCATCTAAAAGGCTCACTCAATGCCTAAACCCCTTCGACTTTGTCCGAAGGACTTTAGTCAGGGGGCAAAATGTAGAGGGTCAAATTTAATATTGAACTTTAAGCCCATTAATCAAATGGATTTGATTTATTGGGCTAAGATGATAGGGCCTAAAGAGCCAAGCCCATAAATTATCGAGATAATCAAGGGAGATTTGACATAGTGGGCTTGGAATAGGGCTTGTTTGATCAATTCGTCCAATCCAATCTTTCTTAATTTAGCTCATACTAAAATAATAAATAAAGTATTTATCTGAGCCTAAACCCATGAAAATAGCCCACTTAAAATCCATTAATAAGAGACTTTAATCTCAACCATTGATGACCTTCATGATCTGACGAATGTGATCAACTATCATTTCCTATAAATACCCTATTCACATCCTTATTTGGATGAGAGAAAAACCCCAATTAACGTCATTACTCTGCTGGAACTTTACCTTAAAGATCAAACACTTGAACACTTCAAGAACATCATCCCATTCTTCATTAATCTTAAAATTTGATGTCATCGCACTCCTCCACTTGTCACCATACATATTAAAGGCTTACTAAGATCGCTTACTCCTCCTCCGTACACTTCTCTCCTAATCATCCCGTATGAGTTATTCAAGTCATTTCCCTAATCATATGTAGCGTGACTTCACACGCGGCACACACGTAACACTTACATCCGTACCCACACCTCCATACTCACATTTCCCATTACACTTTATATCTACTCTTTCTCATCCTAAATTAGCTTGGTCATTGTAGTGTAGTGTTTATTATCGACATTTCATAGCAAAGTCCTTTTAACATTTTCAATTGCTCACAGAAATTTATTTTTTGTTTTTGTTTTTTGGTTTTATAATTATGTATCTTTAACGAATTTTTCCCTTTCTGTGCTTGGTTAGATGGGATCGACACTGATCTTCCCTCTAGCGAAGAGCATAACTAATATCTCCGTACGAAAGTTGTCAATGCGTGCATGATTTTCATTATTTATCTCAGAGCTAATTATTGATTTAAAAATACATTTATTTTATAGATTTATACATTTTTTTTATTAGTAATACCATGTAATGTTGGGTCTATGTAATTCCAGTACAATGGTTATGTGCATTGTTGGAAAGTATAATCTGCCTCCACTGGGTAAAGAAACTCTGGTCAAGTATGAAGTATCCTAACGTTCTATGCTGAATAACGATGCACGAGTTGGGTTCATTATAATGTGGCTAGATTTAGCCATTGAAACTTTGTCTCTTTGTCCACTGTATGCATGATTTTCTTTATATTTGATGCAGCACCATTTATGCAATTTTATTGGTCGCCTAAGATGAAGATAATATGTACACATTGAATGGTAACTAGTTTTTGCGGTGTAAGTTTTATATGTGGTCTTCTATTTGAGGGGCAGAGTAAAAGCGTCAATTCATGTAAAAAAATAAATATTTTTCCATTCGTTTTTTTGAATGTTTAGTGGCAATTGTGAAATGTGAGCACTTCTATTTGCCAATGGTGGAAAATGGTGATTGATGGTGGAATTTAGTGTTAATGATCAATGTCTATAATGCTTTTCTGTCTGCCAACTTGGATTTAAAAAAAAAAAAAAAAGACTAAAGATATAGTTTTCCTACACTGAATAAAAAGAAAAAACATTCATTTTTTTCCTTACCTGCAAATTAATTATATATCTTTCAGGACTATTTAAAGTCAGAGATCTTTGAAAAATAAGGTTTCATTTATTCGGGTTAATTTTTTGTATACTAAATGTGAAGTTGGGATTTTTTCTTTAAATTTATCTTGCGATAGTTTTTGTATATTATGTCTTTTTTGGTAGTGTAAGTGTAATCTTTAACATAATGTGATTTAAACCCAGATGTGTTCATATATTATGTCTTTTAATGGTTAGTGCCATCTTCGTAGGAAGATAAAAATATATATAAATCTACAGTTGCTAAAGATTTAATGTTTAAGCCTTAAAATGTTTTCATCTCGCAAACAAAGAAGGATAAAAACTATCCTCATGACATAACTTTTTAATAAGTCGTCATAATATCACAATCTAATCATTAATATATTTGTAGCCATTATCGGCATATCTTTATTTAGTACAATCTTTTAATTACAATCACTATATCCTTTTTTCTTTTTTCTGTTGATTATAATGAGGAGGAGGATTCAAACTAATTTTTCCACTTAAGAGACCGGTATCCATACTATTATATTACAAAGCCTTTAGCATGTATCCTTCTTTTATTCAGGTTTACCTTAGTAAAATACTTTCTTTTGTTCATTTATTAAGCATAAAGCTGCAATTAAAAATCTTTACTTTAATACAAGATTTAACTTTTTTTTCTTTTTTTTTTAGTGGTACTTTGACACATGGCTCATTTTGGAAATCTTTTCTTTTTTTATAAGCATTTCATATTGACCTTGAAATATTTTGAAAATGGACAGTGTGTGGCTTTTTGGCATTTTGAGTGGTATTTATATATTATTCGGAAATTTCATTTCCTTTATTTAAATCTATATGTTACATTACCTATCGATTCATAACTTCAATACTTTTTTATAGATATTATGTATTGACATTGTTAGCGAAAGCTGAGGGAGATAAACTTATGGAGATCAGCATCAACTATAAAAATCTCATCAAGATCAGCTTATGGAGAAATTTTTCACAATGAAAGTCTCTAAACTTAGACAAAAACAAAAATATGCTCCCACAGATTATAGCATCAATATTAATTACAAACTACTAAGTTATATTTTTAAAATTATTTGTTATTCAAACCAAATTAGACTATATTATGAGTGCAAAAGTACCTTTTGCAATCTTTTAGTTTTTTGAGCATGGAAATCTAATATATATGAGTAAAAATAGGGGAAATTACAAATATCTCTAAACTTTTAAAGTGTGATTTTTTATTCCTAAACTTTTATAAATTAGAAAACAATCTCCTAAGTTGAAAATAACCCCTTAAACTTAACATACTCCTAAACTATGGGTGTTTAAGAGGTATTTACATACTAGAATTAAAGTTTAAAGAGATTATAGAAGTTATTTGCTAATTAATGAAAGTTTAGAGACCAAAAATCATACTTTAAAAATATATATTAAAATGATAATTTATGGGGGTTATTTGTATTTTCTCCATAAAAATATATATCAAAACGACAATTTCTTAAATTCAAAGACAAATAAAAAAAATCTAAAACATTTTTGTAACAGTATAGTTCGTCTAAGAAAAATATTTTAGAAAAAATAAAATTATGGAAAAATATAAATTTCATCAATTATAATAAGTATACACATTTTAAATTAGTAGGGATTGGTATTTTAACATTTCCATATAGCAATCCGAATGGGTTATAAAATGTTCTAAAACCACTTCTAAAGTACTTAAAGTTCATGCAATTTGACTTGGTAACCTATAATGCCCCAAAACGTAAGGGCACAACAACCCGCTACACATCCTTACTATTCAAAAACGCATTGATGCTCTAAAAATAACTATAGTCTCCAAATCACTTGATATCTTACCTCAATCCCTTCTTCTACTTCTTAATACGAACTTAAAGATTACGCAAAGAAAACTCAAGTTAACAAGCAATAAATGACAAGAAAATTGTGGTTTTAGCATGCTTAAGTCCTAAAAACGAATTTTCCTTAAGTAAATCCTCAAGTCTTACCGTAATCTCCTCCTAGTCTTCTTTCTTAAGAATTTTTCCATGGAAAAACCCTAAGCTTTTAGCAACTAGGAGCTATACAAGGAAATGAATTAGAGTTAAAAGAGTGCTTAGGAGGCTATTTACTAAAAGGAGTAAGGTTTTTAGCTAAAAGGCTACCTTAAGTGGAGGTAGGCTTTTAGAAACCTTGAGAAAAGTCAAAAATACTCTTGTGTTTGAAAATAATTTTTCTTAGCATTACATTCTTAATCCCTTATAAAAGACTTTCATCCTCAAAAGTCATCTAATTCTTGAAATAACTAATTATTTTTTTCCCTTTTCTTTCCTAAACTCCTAAGTTGTGTTCTCTTTGATACTACTTGCTTAGCTTTTTTCTTTTTTCTTTTTTTTTTTTGACATAACTGTTAATTCACCTCCTAAAGATCCCTTCCTTGGCACTCCAACCCTTAGCAAGCCCCTCTATTCCTAATCCAGCTCTTTCAACTTCCAATTGCTCTTATTTTATTCACTTTATGGTCTCTTTTGATTCGTACATTTATTTTATTGACTCCAAGGAAATAAGGTACTTACTTTCTCATTACTAGATTAATCAATCCATTTCATATTTACTAACATGTCAACCTTCATGTTCTCATTCATGATTTTCGTAACCACAATATCAATACGTTATACTAGTACAACAAAGTCACCTTTACACCATACTACAAAATCATAACATATGACAGCAATGCAATTATCATATAATGTTTCTAACACAAATTTCATATGTTATTCCTAATAACAAAAAACACCAATCACTAATCTTTATGAGGTTTTAAGTAAGTGTATAACTCCAAGGTGATTAATGAATTCCAAAATGCCTATATTAATCAGCAAAAGAACTCCATTTCTTAAAAGAAAACAATTTCTCAAATCAAACCAAAACACCAAGTCCATCTCAAAGTCAACTCCTCGCATGGTAGCAAAGCAAGATATGAAACATTCATAAGTCTTAACTTAACTATAAACCATCTATCATCAAAGAATTCATAACATTTGTCTTAAAGAATCCAGGCAGATGTCTCACCAAAACACAAATCAAGCTACCAAGTTGGTTCTCATCAAAGCTTACTTCATCCTTTACTCTTCAATTTTCTTCAATCATACCTAGTTACAAAGGTTCTCAAGTTGCACACTTATCTTCTAACTATATACTTTGCCTCTAGACCATTTATGACTCTTTCTTCACCTGTCCCCAAATTAAATTAAGTGGCTTAGAGTTGTTTATGTTTATCATTGATAATCTATTTATTTCTTAACTCATTTAATGAATTTCAATTGATTTGCTAGTTCTATATGATCTCATTTTTTCAATGCTCATTTCATCACTTATGTCTTTTAATTAGTACTAAAATATTTATATTCTCTATAACTTAACATAAGTATACATATAAAGGGGTAAATGGATGTCGGCACATAACTAACTTGACCAAAAGCTTGATTTGACTCAAACTGACTAATCATACATGACCTTCACTGACTTAAAACAAAACCAATACAACATGCTATGACATGAAAGAAGGACTCATCCATTCATCCCGTAATAAGTATATACATGCCATGCTTCTTCAAATCTTTCAAATCCTGTTTCTTAATTTTAACCTTTTATTCCTCATTCCATTTCTTATGCGTTGCTACTCACTATATAAGGATTAGTAAGTAACCTCGTGTTTATACATTTCATAAATAAATGCCAAGTTTATTGCTCCAACAATTGTAGCCATTTTATACAAGCTAAGTGAGTGTAAATTTATGAGTTGTCATTTATTTCTCGAGTTTGTCTCCTCTATTAAGATCAATCCTATTGATTGAGTTTCACTTTTTAGGTCTACTCTTGATTTTATAATTTTAATCAATCGTACCATGTAATGCCCCAAACGTTAGAACGCTACAACCCACAACATATCCTTAACCTTTAATGGCACATCAAGTATCTAGGAACCTGTAATATGTCTAAGATCTACAAAATAATTATATAAAATCTGTTAACCCACAATATAATAACCTCAAATATGAATGAGAGTATAATATCAATCACTTAATCTCCATATACAACAATTGTAAACGAAATCAACTATCATGAGTAAATGAACCTGAATATGATATAAATCTAAGACAAATAATCTAAAGTCTCACAACTCCAGCAAGTGACAACCGAATAAACATTAACTACAGGAGTCACAAGTGACTCCAAACAATCAACACAATCTCCAAACATATACAACATGAAACAATAACATATAGTCTTCAGTAATTCACTCCAAGTATCTAAACTACATTGTCCCTACTCCGTGACCATAAGAATAAAGATCACCCTCCTAATCATTGTGCAAATAAGCATAACTCTTGTGAGCCCCTAAAATCGCTTTTAAGGCAATCGTATACAAATTTAAGGCGTTAAAGAAAACTTATCTAATGGAGCCCAAACCTTATGATTAAGGTATAAAAATTAATCAAAGTAACCCTGTAAAGTTAAATTTTAAAAATAATATCCCAAAACCCCAATTTTAGTTTTAGAAGTATAATTATTCAATATAGCGTAAAACTCGTCAAAACCCCTAAAACCGAGCTAGAGATAAATTATTTAAGCTATAAAAGTCAACAATATTGCATAAAATACCATATGAATATATATATATATATATTTATGAATATATTCAATATATATAATAAATAGACCCGTAAATTAAGTAGAAATTCTATAAATATATATAATAAGAGATAAATTCACAAAATTAAAAAGAAAATATATCTTAAATATTAATAATAGAATTAAACATTATTACATGAATATTTCTACACACTAAGTGTATCATTTATATAAGATATATACCCATATATTAATAAAATTATTAAATATTAACATAAAACATCAAAATAACTTAAAATATCATCTAAAAATTACCAAAAAAAAATGAGAATAACTTGGATTCGGTAGAAATCAACGCGTAGCAACTTAAAAAGACCATACAGCTACATCAAAAGTAATTTAACAATAAAATGACACCTCCTATTTAATATTTTATACATGCAATTAAGAAAAAAAAATTACTTAATCACTAAGAAAAATTCCAACCCACACTAGCTACTATAAATAAGACTTAAGACATCATTTCAAATATTTTAGATCGTAGGACACTTAAAAGAAAATTCAGAAAAAATTTACCAAAAATAGAAAATAAAATAAGAAAAATAAAGCAAGCACTACCGTAAGCTTATCCCAACCCAACCAGTGACCTGCTATGGAGCCTTACTGTACCTAGATAAAGCACCACCCATCCAGCCCTACCAATAACCCCCCACCAACCACTGGCCATTGGATCACTAATGAAGATAAATTCCAAGTTTCTACCCTATTTTTCCTTATTTTCTAAAAAATATTAAATGAATTAGGAAAAATATGAAAAAAAAAAATTATTCCTAAGTTATTTTAGATGTACTTTCATATGGAATAATTATTTTGATAAAAAATTAAACATTTTATATACTTTCTAAAGAAATGTACTATTCATCCGAATTTTTGAATTAAAAATAAATATATTAAATAATGTTGTTTGAGGCTCAAAATTTTTCTATATGATTCTTATTTCATCTAGTTTGATGCTATACAGCCTGATTTTCATTTTATGGATGTTTAGTATTTATTGTATTTTTATCTCTAAAAATAGCTAAAATAGGCATTTTTTGAGATAATTTAGTCTTTATAGAAATAATTGATGAAATTCACATATGATGACTTCTAGATACTTCTAATGACAATAGGATAGATTGGAATTTATTTTATGTAAAAATAATATTATTTGCTTAATTAATCGTAACTTAAGGGCAAAAATGTAATTTTACGTATATAGGCAATAAACCCAATTGCATGAAACAAGTTGCTAGTTAAATTCTATATATTTCTCTAAGATTATAGGAATTTTAATAGAATTATTTGATGATTTTTGTTATTTATTATAAATTTTCTTAGTTAAATAGCTTAAATTAGTAATCGGGACAGTATTTAATAATAATAGGTTAAAATATGTTAATTATTTGACTAAATCATAATTAAACATAATCTTATCAAATACAATTACTTATTGTTTTGTTGTATTTCGTAATTATATGTATTAGATTATGATATATACATGCTAAGGATAGATACTATATGATTTATCTCAAAATTATGTAAAAATATATTTTATTTATATATTATGACATTAATGTAATATCATTTGCTAAATGGCTTTATCGATATACTATGATTAGAAATTCCCTTTAGGAATTATCTTTTGAATTAAATATGTAATACTTATCGTCGAATTCATACAAATTCAACAATACTAATATTATAAAAACTAGATCACTTTAGGTAATAAAAGAAATATTTCCAGTAATACAGAAAATATCATCTTATGACAACCTTTCCATAATAAAAACGTAATTTGATTAATGAAATGTACATCTCGATGCAAGTGAAATGATATACTATAAGTAGTAGTAAAAATTACGTATATCTATTAATATTAAATAATTTAATATAAACTATACGATAAAATATAATACTTAAAGTATATATGCATTTATGTGTCTATATGAATATATAAATAATACATTTTAGAAATATATCTATCTATATATATAGATATATAAATATGTATGTATGTCCTTGGTAAAGACAAGATAGAAGTATAATAAAGTGAAGATAACAAGCTTCTAGAATACTTTAAGTATATATGATGTGTATATATATAAATATAGATATAAGCAACTATATTAAATAACTATATAAATAGTATCTCAACCAAGTTATATAAGAATATAAAAAGCTAGATAAAGCCCTAACATTTTCGTAAATCTTATGAAAACTAAATCTAGGTTTTAGTATATATAGAACTTCTAAGTGAATGGAATACTAACGTTACAAACCTATTGGAGTGAGCTTCAATACAAGTAAGTAAGATTTGTAGAGACTAGAGTATATGCTCACTTGTGGTTGTAAGTAGTTGTTTGCACATGATACGCTTGTGCTTGATTACTAAGATGCTAATTAGCAACTAAGCTACATGTTTTGCTATGTTAGTTGACTTTATTTGGTGTGTTATGAATTGGCTAATCACCCTTGACTGAACTAATCAAAACACGAACTAAAACTATAAAAGGACACACATCACATCTCATTAGCGGATGGTTAGGTTTCGTCAGCTAAATTCTGATGCTTTCAACGACGTATAGTAAATAAGCCTCTTCCTTACCCTTGGTTGAACTAAGTGATAAGAGAGAAAATCATGGCAAGTTTAAAAGTGTTGGGTTCAAAGGCAATTGAGGGAAAAGTAAGAGTTTCCATTGCATAAGCTTGGAATTAACTTAGAGAGAGCCTCATGGCCTTTATGATTGCGTTATGGCCATCATATTGCAACTCCTTAACCCAAGTTAGAGTGGGTAAAATTTCTCTAGCCCCATGATGGACTAGATAACATCGTACAGATGATACATTGATTGTTCATGCATTGCACGTAATAATTGTTTCATAACTTAGTTATATTGTTTAGCTTATATATGCTTTTTGCCTCCTGCCCCTTACTAAGTTGTGGTTTACTCAATCTCTTATAGATTTGCTTGCAAGTTCTAAGTAATCATGTCACATGACAATCGCCTCTAAGTGTGTGAAGAAGGTATACTTAGTCTTGAGTGAGAAGAAACTAATAAGGAACCATGGTTTAGAACTTTTTGTTTATGATAGGATCAACTAGATCATTTGGGTGATCTAGTTTGATTCTTACTTTTGAGTTATACTACATTCTAGTGTACTTTTATAAATCTAGCTTTCTTATATATATATATATATATATATATTTTATGTATATAAACATTAGTATATTTGTGGAACTGTAAATGCTTCATAGCGGTTTGTCATATGAGCCTTGTGTATGTTAAGGTTATGCTACAATTGAGTAGATAGTTTCTAGCATAAACATTCCGAGTGTAACAACTCATATCCTTCACAGAATAACCACTATAGACCACATACAATGAATCTATAGCTGAAAAATAACAATTCTCCAAAGGGTGAGCTAATGTCCAATACAGGATTCCTTACACATGCACATAAACATACAAATAACATGCCAAGCATGCACGAGTACCATAATAAATGCAACAAACAACCATTTTTAATCTTTGCTATTAAAGTCCACAAGCAGCATAATCTTAGTGTCATAAGACTTAGGATTACTCATAACCCCTACACATATAATACATAAATACTACATAGGTATTGATGTTATGTCCTCCCCAACCACCCAAGTGTCCAATAACCATCTTAAATCTATTTAGATCCTAAATCTATCTAGGTTCTTTTAGTGTGGGACTCCACTCAGGATAGTGTCACATAAAAATTGCTAGGTGCCTTACCAACACCATTGAACTTGATTAGTAGGCAGTCGAAGCCAAGCACAAGTAACACATTCAATTTAAGTTCAAGTTCAATTAAGTCTAGTTTAAAGTTCTAACCTAGTACACATATAACCAACAATCAAGTACCCTAAACCTGACTTCACAATGGTGTTCAACACGTATCTTGGTGTATGATAACCTAGTATAACACAAAACAAGTAACTTAGCCTCTAGACTCAAATAGAAAAGCCACTAATCAAACCTTATACCCATCCCCTAAACTAAGCCACAAGATCCTATAAGTACCCTTAACCCAATTCTTGAGAAAAACAAAGTTTAGTTATTATTTAATTCAGAAAACATGTTTCAAAACATGTTTGGAAGGTTTTAGAACGAGTTAAAAAGAAGAGAAGTTTTAAGGAACAAAATTGAAACATACTGTATATTGTAGCAAACATCGCATCCAGATGCTAGAGGGTCGGGTATCGGAACACTATGAAGAAACCAAGAACATGATCTTAGAGTCCGAACACTAGCCATCATGGCATTAGGATGCCAATTGCGGTTTGTACAAAACTGCAAGCTGCAATTCATGACTCCTTCCTTTCTTTAAAGCCTTTCCAAACCTAAACACCTAACTCAATTTCGGGGTGTTTTACCACCTTTATGCATACCTCCAATGGTTTTTAACACCATGCAAACAACCTAAAATAGAAATCACAACCAAAACTCAGCCAATCTTTAAACTCCACCATACAAGAACAATAATGGAACTTTAACACAAAGAAGGGCTTTATGATGACTTACTTGACATCTCTTAGCACAAGAACGCTAAAACCTATGATTTCCTACTATTATCCTTTGTAAAAACTAAAAACTTTAAGGTTTCTTCACCAAGACTTGAGAAAAAACGAGTTTCCTTCAAGAATAGAGCAAGAACTTACCCAAACACAACGTTTTCGCTCCCAATCTGATGTTTGCTTCACTTGAAAGATTCGATTTCCTCCCAATCCGAATTTTGATTTCAGTTTCTAGTGGTTCCTCTTAGTTTTTTGCTGAAAGAGAAAAGAAATGTATCTTCTTGTCATAGGACAATAAGGGAAACAAAATATACATAGTGAGAAAGAGGGGTTTTGAATCTTCACTTGGACCTTTTTGCCCTTAGTACTTTAAGCCTATTTACATGTCATACCAAAGCCTATTAATTATAACCTTTTATTTTCTTTAAACCCTTATTTATTTATTTATTTATGAATTTAGGTTTTACATGCCAAAGAGGATAAGCTCGACCAGTCTTTCTATCATCCTCCATCTTACTTCTTCCATCTTCACAAATCTACACCTAAGCATACTATAACCCAACAAACTAAGAAGGATTGAAGGGAAACAATAATTAGGAGAGATGGATAATGGAATAGGTAGGCAATCATGAAATTTATGTAACAAGGAAAAGTAGGAAGATAAGTTAAGTAGAAGTAAGAGGGAGAGGTAAAGATTAAACCTACTAGTACTAGGGCTAAGATAACTACTCACTCTTAATCTGGATTGAATCCAGGTTTTACCCCTTCTCTTAATTTCTTACTGCACTTCTACTACTCTACTATGATCAACTACCTAAGCTTTTCTAAGATCAACAAACCTAAGCATATCCATAATCAGTCATCTTAAGGCGGTGGAGATCCATCAATCTAAGTCCTCCTACGATCCATCTCCTAAGCTATTTTATGATCATCCATCCTAAATGCTTCTAAATTCCATCAACTTAGATCTTCAAGCATATGTTGTGATCACCAAACCTAAACTCTTCTACAATTCAAAAGCCTAAAATTCATCTAAGGACCATAAACCTAAGCTCCATAGGGATCAAATAACGTAAGATTTGAGAGATTAATCAACTTAAGCTATCTATAGATCAATCACCTATGTTCCTCACAATCAACAACTTTGGCATTCTTTAAGATTCTTTAACCTTAACTCTAAAACCACCTAAACTATAACGCCCCAAAATCTAAGGGGGCCACAACCCACCATGCGTCCTTACTATTCAAGAACACGTTAAGGCTCTGAAACTAACTATAGTCTCCAAATCACTCGATGTCTTACCTTAATCCCTTATTTTACTTCTTCTTGATGTGGACATAGAGATTACCCAAAGAAAACTTAAGTAACAAGCTATAAATGATAAGAAAATGATGGTTTTAGTATGCTTAAGTCCGAAAAACGAATTTTCCTCAAATAAATGCCCAAGTCTTACCTTAATCTCCTCTTAATCTTCTTTCTTAAGAATTTTTATGGAAAGACCCTAAGCTTTTAGCTATTAACAGCTGTACAAGGAAATGAATTAGAGTTAAAAGAGTGCTTAAAAGGCTATTTACTAAAAGGAGTAGGGTTTTTAGCTAAAAGGTTACCTTAAGTGGAGGTAGGGTTCTAGAAACCTTAAGAAAAGTTAAAAATACTCTTATGTTTGAAAATAATTTCCCTTGGCATTACATAACCATTTTACAATTTCAACTTTGCCATCTTAGAATTATTTTTTAGCATGCATATTGCAGGTGCTACATTTGCTAGATTAAAATTTAAAAGAGAGATTTTATGGTATAACTTCACTTATAACAATTTACTTTATGTATTATTTTAATAAAAAATGAGAAAGTATAGGAAACATAGGAAAGTATATCCTTAAAAATACTTTTAAATTACAATATTTACAAGCTAAGATGAATTTGAATATAGACGAAACAAGAACAAGTAAAGGCAAAACAAACAAATAGAGAAGAGGAAAACAATAGGCTGTTATACATGCACTATTATTGATTTTATAAATAGTTGTAGTTTAAAATTGCAACTTGAATAATTTTGTTTCTTATTTGAAATGCTTATTATACTCACCAATAAATGGATAATAAATGAAAGTAGGGAGTGCTAGTTGATGTTAATTTTTTAAAAATTATTTCTACACGATAAACATGGGATATTTGATCTTATATTTATGATGCTTTACTTTTTAAAGGAAGGAAATTGAGATGATCAAGTTTCATTTGTACAAATTCTATTAAGCCCAATAAACTCAAGCACACGATATCCTCTAATAACCCTACTATTAATGTCTATTACAGCCTCTCTTCTCTCTATCTTGCCTCTCAAGTCTCAATTTCACTACAGGGAAGGAACCCTTGATTTAACTCTCAATTTCTCTCGTTTTTTACTCTCTCTTCGCTCATAAATTATGAATTGATAGAATGTGTTATTAACTCTCTTGATTTTGTTTTGTTGTGAGGTATTCACCTTTTTGAGTAAGGTACAGCTCAAAGAAAGAATAGGAAGAAGAAGTCAAAAAAGTGGTCAAATCTCTCATGCTTGTTTCTTCCTTTTTTTTTTTTTCTTTTGTTCATCTATTTATACATCTGTTATTAAGTGAATATCAGTTTCCATTATATAACTATTTCTATTAATTACAATTGTAGCTCTTGTAGATCTAATACTTACTAAGCCAATTAGGCCTTCTCTTGATCAGTCTGGGCCTATCTGAAATAATTTCCCCCATGTCTAAAAAAATAACCATGTCCTTAAGGTTATGACCTAGCAAATTTATTGAAACTAATGATGATCTTCCTAACTAGTGTCTTCAAGGAATAGTCCCTTGCATTGTACCAAAGTCTGTTGTACTAAAGCACCATTTTGCATAATCGAGGGTGGTTACCTTCCATATAGTAACTCAAATGGTATTGCCCTTACCACTTCATGAAAACATGTTTTATAAGCAAACTTTGCCTATGGTAAAAATGTAAACCATTTAGAGAGACAATCCATCATAAAGCACCTCAAATATTGTTGAAAAGTTCTATTAAGAACATCAGTTTGTCTATCACTTTGAGGGTAATAAGAACTACTCATATGTAGTTTTGTCCCACTCAACTTAAACAGCTCTTTCCATAATTTACTTAAGTAAATGGCATTTTTGTTAGATAAAATAGTACGAGGAAAACCATATAGCTTAGCTACCATAGTCATAAACAATTAAGCCATTTTTTACAGCAGTGAATTGATTATCTAAGGGCCCAAAGTGACAATATTTAGATAATCTATCTACTACAAAAATAGTTGAATAACCCTTAGATAAAGGAAGACATGTAATAAAATCCATGGCAATGTCTTCCCAAATCCTTTATGGAATTTAAAGTGGGGCTAACAATCTTAAAGGTGCCTTTGTCTCATAGTTCACCTACTAACAAACTTGGCAACTTCGAATGTAGTCCTTAATCTAAGGCCTCATTCCTTCTTAGGAAAAAATGTACAATTATCTTCTTATGTCTTAAGAAAACCGAAATGGCCAACACTTGCAGAAGAATGAAACTCTTGTAAGACTGTAGGAATACTGATGAATAAGGCACTAAAAAAATCTTATCTCAATAGAAAATGAGTTCATGGCTTCAAGTTAAAGGACATTTAAGAAGCACCTCCTAATTCATCTTCTCAATAATTTGTCAGAATTTAGGAAGATTGTAATATTTATGTTTTAAGTATTGAGATAAATTCAAAAGCGGGCATACAAAGGCTCATGAATTGGTTGTCACCCTCATGTTGTCTAGAAAGAGCATCTACAACAACATTTTCTTGTCTGCTCTTGTATATAATTGAGTAGTCATAACTAGTGAGCTTACTCAAATATTTCTATTGTTTCGATGTTTGAATTACTTGAGAAATCAACTCCTTAAGACTTTTTCAATCTATTTTGATAACAAAAATATGTCCCAGCAAATAGTGTCTCTACTCATGAACTGCTTCCACTATTGCATAAAGTTCTCTCACATAAGTAGAGGCTTTTGTCAAGTACGGTGGCAATTTCTTACTAAAGTAAGCAACTAAATGATGCCCTTATAATAACACAACCTAATGCCCATATCCAAAGCATCTTTCTCAACAGTAAACTCTTTATGAAACTCTGGCAATCCCAATACTGGACCATTACCAAGTGCTTCCTTGAGTCACTAAAATGCTATAATAGCCTCTTTTGTCTATATAATGAATTTGTCTCAAGCATCCTAACTAAAGGATGTGCCAACCTCGAAAAAGCTCTTAATTGTTTTACTATAATAAGCCTCTCCCATTGTATTACAACTTCTATTTTAATAGTGTTTGGCCGAACTTAATTATAGGAGGTCATATGTCCTAGATAATTAATTATTATGTGTGTAAAAGAACACTTGCTTTCTTTAGATAAACCTTATTGTTTTGAAATACTTGTAGTACTTTTGCTAAATGCTTCAAATATAATTCAAAAGAGCTATTGTATACTAAGATGTCATTAATAAAAGGAAAAGCAATTACAAATCTCCTTAAAAATGGTTGAAAGAGCCTATTCATTACTGCTTGAAATGTAGCTAGGGCATTACAAAGGCGAAAGGGTATTACTTGAAACTCGTAGTGCCCTTCATGAATTCTAAATGCTATTTTCTCTACTTCTCTTAAGGCCATTCTTATTTGATGACATCCTAATCTAAGATCTAATTCAGGAAAAAAAAAAGTGTGCATTATGCGATTCATCTAATAACTCATCAATGGTAGGAATGGGAAATTGATCTCTAATGGTCGCTTGATTAAGTGTCCTATAGCCAATGTAAAAGCGCCAAAACCCTTAGATAGCATGTCACACACTTGTTTCTCAATTTCATTCTTTTGAAAATGTAGGTATTTGTATGGCTTTACATTAACTAAATTATCATCGTTATTAAGATACATCTGATGTTAAGCATCACGCATTGGTGGTAGTGATGATAGCGCTTCAAACATACATTAAAATCTACTCAATAATGATTTCACATCATTGTTGCTGGTATGATTATCAAAATGATAATTCTACTGTTCATTTGAACACATGAAAATAGTAAAATCGTACAAAATTAGTAAAATTATAAACTTGTAAAATCATATATTAAAGTTCATAATTTTAGTAAAAGTTTGCAAATAAATGATTTCATACTTATTTTAACTAAGAAAAACATTATAAAATCATAAGTTGGTAAAATCGTATTTTTGACTTACAATTTCAACAACTATGACTAAAAGTATTATCTGCCTTCTTTTTTTTTTTTTTTTTTTTTTGCTGAAAGAAAAACTTTCATAGAAAACTCAAGAAGTCTATAGGACATGAAGTCCTATCTCTTACAAACATGAATGATAATTGGGATGGTAACCTATTCAATCTAAATGAAAAACACATCCCATTCTTACCTTTATTTGCTAACCAGTCTACAGTCATATATGCTTCTCTAGAGATAAAAGAAAAACAACAGTCCTCAAATTTTGTTTTTTAATGCAAAATATTATAAATAAGCCCTCTATACTGCCAAGCTATGATGTTACCTAATAATGATTGGTAGTATTCTCAAATGTGTTAAATTCACCTATTTAAGCCACAAATGACAAAAAGAAGCAATAGCATCTTGCTACACCTATCTTCTTAATTAATGGTGAGTAATTTCAATCATGTGAACCCCTATATCTCCTACTAATGTCATTGTTTCAACTACATTTTAAAGTGCTATAATCAATGGTAATTGGCTCCAATGTATACAAACATTGTATACCCAATACCATTCCAACCCTTTAGATAGGCAACATATAAAAATTTTGGCAAAATTCCTAACCTTAAAATGTTAATTGAAACATCTATACACATGCCTTCACATTGTAATGTTGTGTCATTGCCTATCATGATTGAAAACTTAATTCAAATCTTACTAATAACCCTAATCTTTTAACTATACAAATTTGCAGCAAAATTATGTGTACTACTAGTGTCAATCAACATAGGTAGAGAATGTCCTTCCATTTAAGTGTTTTTTTAATTGGCATATTAGTTAATGCATGATAGCTTATTGTAATTAGATCATCAATGAACTACTCCTACTCTACTCCCTCTTGTACATGATATTTCTTTATCATCTTCAAACTCCTCATGCAATAAAAGTAAGTATATTTGCTTGCATTTATGATTCTTGTGATACTTATCATCATAATTATAACAAAGACCTTACTCACATCTACCAAGCATTTTAGTTGCTGACATCTTTCAAATAGGTAATGAAGGGTTGGAAAAATTAGATGGTAGGTTATTAAGTAATGTTACAAGAAGTGGTTTGGCATTTTGGTTAGGAAAAGATGGTTTAGAATGTGTAGTTGTGGAAGAATAAAAAGGTTTGGTTGAAACTGTTGAAGTAGAAGGTTTAAAATTTGAAAATGAAGATGTGTATGTAGGTTTTAGTTTATATATGTCAGCAAACTTGCTCTCATGTAATTTAGCTAATTAAATTGCTTCTACCAATGTTTTTTATCTTCAGCCATGGACTTCTCTTCGAATGTGAAACTTGAATTTAGAATTAAAGCAAATTAACAAAGAGTTTGATAGTTTAACCACTCCATTAGAAAGATACTCAAACTGAGATTGGCAATCTTCTACCAACCCAATTTGCATCAATTTCACAAGCATGCCTTGCACGTCATAATATTGTGATAGTCCAAATCTCCCTTCAAGCACCTTCTTTAAGTTTTCCCAAGAACTTTAGTGTCTATTATGTTACATCTACTGGTACTAATCTAATTCTTTTCCCTCCATTGCAAATGAAATAATGGTGATTATCTACCTATCCAGTATGTTGTGAAATAAGAAAAAATTGATTTGCTTTGAAAAGCCATCCAAGTGCATCTTCTCCATTAAATTGCAAAATCTCAAGCTTAATTCCTTTCAAGAAAATTTCTATTGTAGGCTGATTATTAAATTCTGAATTTGGTTGAGATTATGTAAGATTGGATTCTAAAGAAATTCTTATTGAGAATTTTGTAGCTGTAATTGAATTTCTGGAAAGCATTTTTCCATTTGTTGTATTAGATTTTGTTGAAGATCAGCTAGTTGCTCTTTAAATTGTTTACTTTAGATGCAAGCACCATTTCTAAACTCAATGAAAGCACCAAATCTATTAGGCCCAACAAACTCAAGCCCTAATCTCCTCTTAAAACCTTACTACTAATGTCTATCACGAACTCTCTTCTCTTTATCCTGCCTCTTAACTTTGGTACATGCAAGAAACCTTACATTTAACCTCTCAACTTCTCTCATATTTAAATGTTTTACTCTTCTTCTCATAGATTATAAACTAATAGAATGTGTTGCTAACTCTCTTGATCTTGTTTTCTTGTAAGGTATTCACCTTTTTTAGCAAGGTGCAGCTCTGAGAAAAAATAAGAAGAAGTCAAAAAAGTGGTCAAATCTCTCATGACCCGTTTCTGTTTTTCTATTCATCTATTTATACATCTATTAAGTAGATACTAGTAACAATTTTTGTTATGTAACTATTTCTGTCAATTATAGTTGAACCTCTTTTAGATCTAATAGTCTCCAAGCCAATAGGCCTTCTCCTGTTATGTCGAGCCTATCTATAACACGCTCATTGATTATAAGTTCCAATGATGCATTTCTCTCTTGGTAGAACTTTATAGTTCAATGGTAGTCACTCAAAAGTGACTACATAATATAGTTTACTCAATTGTAGTAAAATTTACTAAAGTACTAGAAAAATAAGACCTAATAGTAATAGAAGTTATAGATAGTCTTTGTGAAAATTATAAACAGATTGATTATTAACTAAATTAAGCCTATTATCGTTTAAAAGATGACTATATTATACAATTACTTTTAAGTGACTACACCATAGAATTAACCTTTATTAGCATTAAAATACATAAGAAACAAGATTGACAACCAATGAAATTTCTTGCAATTAAAGCTTCTTAAGGAAACATACCTAAAAAGCTGCACGTAGAAAGATCTCAACTGGAAACTTAATTATAAAAGCTTCATTCAACAGCGAAAAATGTCTCTCACTTCGCATTACGATGAATTACAATGAACGAATATCTTACAAGAAGAATGGCCATTGGAGGACAATCATGGCCAACATGGAATGATCTTGACATAAACTACTTTAATTGGATCAGACAAAATGTACTAATGAACATAATAATCATGATTGATCAGGATCAATTAGCTTGTCGAGGCTAGAAAAGCTCAATACCACCATGGCTTTTCCATCAAATCCTTTGAGAAGACGTATTGGAATCTTGAGCTGTAAGGCAACCACTCTATGACCTGAGATGCCTTTTTGTTGCTTTTGTGCTCGATGCACTTGTGTATAGTATCACGGAGTTTCTTGTCGACATTTTCAACAACCCAACTGAGAAGATCATCTGCGCTTATGGAAGCTTCTCTGGAAAATCTATCAAGGACCTTTGATAAGAATACCTTTGATTTTTTCACTACTACATTTGCTTGAAGAAAACCCCTTTTAGCTGATTCTAGCTCTTCTCTGAGATTCAGTGCCGTGTAAACTTTGAGCTGAAGTTATGTAAGGTAGGTCACAATCAACCACTCAATGAGCACGTCAAATGGGCTTAGTCAAAATGCTATGATGAAAAATAAGTAGTGAACTGCATTGTGTATTTGATTCGTGAAGCTTCAGAATCGTAAAATATTATCACAGTTTTTAAGAGATTGTGATCACTAGTGGTTTTTAGTGGCAAGTGCATTTAGTGGGCAAATTTCACAACCGATGGTCAGTGATGATGGTTAATTATCATGGAAAATGTCCATAGAAAGTGGAGAAAATGATTTTTGTTTCCAAAAAGAGGAAATCATTTTCCTTATGTTCTACATGATTGTTAATCGCTATTACTAATGGTATTACTGATGTTACCTTCCTCCACCATTAATCACCAAAAAAACCTTTGAGATTATTACGATTATTTTTCACAACTATAATGTTCTGATTACAACAAATGTATGTTTTACGGAACAAACACATCATTGCAATCGTTTGGCATAACTTAATATCCTAACATACATACAAGTAATCCAAGTTTACACTAGAATGATTTCAGATTTGTCTGTTACTCTTGAGCTGCATGATTGTGCGGAAAGGGCAGGAAAAGGAGGGAATTTACCACTGGATCAGAGATGGCACCAGTGCAGAGGGCAAAGCAGACAAGGGATTGGTTACTTTGAAGTCCATACTTTGAGCTAATGATTTGCCTTTCCTCTCCGGACCTTTTCCTCAAGGCAGCAGATACGATTGTTTCCAGCCACTGTATTAAAACACCAGAACATAGAATTAGTCGAATCAAATAGGCCAACATACTTGACCCAAACCCAAGACACATGAAGCATCTTAAAGGCACACAACAGCTGATCTTACTCCAAGTAACCAACATGACGGAATTCAGCAAGAATTATCAATTTATTGCAGTGAGGTAAGAACTTAACCAAACTGCCTGGCTTAATGCGAAAGAATTGAAATCTGGCTAAGTGCAATACAACGTCACACAAAATTCTATCCTCGTCTATCAATTTAGATTAAGGTTTGTAGAAGGACATTGTTGGCAGCTACTTCTGAGAAAAAGAAGCCAAAAGCTAGATGGGCACAGGACAGGCCAACCATCTAATCACCAGAAAGTCTAGATCCCCTTAAAAGAGATTATAGTGGTTACCCATCCTATTCGAAAAGTGCGAAAGCCAAATATAGATTGCTCAATAGCACTTGCACTGA
Organism: Lumnitzera littorea; assembly: GCA_024138015.1. Taxonomy (NCBI): domain Eukaryota; kingdom Viridiplantae; phylum Streptophyta; class Magnoliopsida; order Myrtales; family Combretaceae; genus Lumnitzera; species Lumnitzera littorea. Next base: position 22,468,107 of record JAMXBB010000008.1, read on the forward strand.
TGATGTGGCCTCCAATATTATATGCTGCCTGCACTATACGAAGAAACCTGTCAATTTATCTCAATATCCTGAATATAAATTGCAGGGGAAAAATATGATGAGGATAGTAGAGATCATTCAAGTGAAGAACACAATGCCAATTAACCTGAAGTCAAATAACTGGCCTATATTTTTTCATTGAAGTATTCAGTTAATATAAGTTGGAAATGAAAGACACACAAGAAAAAGGAACTTTCAAATTCATCTGATCTAACTGTAGGAGTTCAAGAAATCTTTCGGAAGAGGATAAGACATGTCCCAAATGCTTTTCCATTAGGTAGTAGCTCAGGACTGCAAATTAGCCGCATTCCATTTCATTTTTCATACCAGTAAGACAAAGGTATAACACGAGCTGCCGAAAAAGGAACTCAAATAGGCCAAAGACATGGTTGTTTATAACAGAGGCCTAAGATCTCTGTTGGCTCAGAATATAAGTAAGGGATTAAGGAAAGCTATTGTTTTAGGTTATACGAAGCTCTTGCATTTCTATGTAAAATGCTTGTAAGAAAATATCATCTTCGGCAAGCAATGTGTACTCGAGATATGCTGGAAAATTTAGATCATGGCTAGAAACCTGACAGAATGGTCACAGCTGATAACATATCCATCAAGTTGCTGTTCGCATTTTATCAGAACTGTCATTACAGAAAAAGCCACTCCTGTAATTTCACCGACATACTGGGAGTTTATGCCCTTCACAATCTAATTTATCTCTATATATTTACTTACATCGAAAAGAAATGCACTACCTTATGAAACAAGGCAAGTCTCCTTAAAGAGCTGTTTGGAATTCCATATGCTAGGTATGCCTGCAGAAACATGAGGATATTTCATCTATCATTCCTGTGCTATTAGTACAAAGTTGAAACCAGTGACAGAAATTTTTACATGCATAACTAGAGAGTTGTACACATTGATCCAGAATGCAATTTTGGCATCATCCTCTATCTGGCTGATGTTAACTCTTTCCAGCTGTTCCACTAATAATCTGAAATTGAAAGAAGCACATTTTGATCCTTGAATAGGCAAATATCATAGCAATCTGTACAGTAACCTTGCTATGAATATGGTGGAAAGGAACTTTTTTTAATGATTTAGCACTACATCTTCAGAACAAGTTAACCTCAAAACATCAGCAGATAAAAAAAATTCTTTCTGGTATCAGCCTATCAGGTCTATTGGCTCACGATTTCAGCACACTGAACAATTAGTTATATTACATTTCGTTATGATGGTTCTTCAGCGTGCTGGGCCCATATAACCCAGTGATATGGTTGCTGCTTTTCCATTGGAATAGATTACTGCGAGGAGTAATTTGACCATATGTATCCCTGTGGAAGAGAAATGATCATGCCATTTGGCTGTAGAGGCCACGAGACACTAAAGACATCACAAGAACAACTATTGCCGGTTTCCTTTTCAGTTGTCTTGGCCATTTTGTAGAACTGCACTAAATAAAATCAAAGTTTTCATTTCTATTTATTTTTGGTTTGATACACAAGAAATGACCAGCTAAAATATACTGAACCACAAATAATTGCAAAGATGTTCTCCATTTCCTTTACTTCTTATTATATTCCTTCTTAAAGAACTCACCTGTAGTTGTTAATGGCATAAGATGCACGTGAAAACTGTCCTTTATCAGTTGATATCCAAGATATTTCTACCACGGATTTGGAAGAGTAAACGTTATCTTCCCTTGCTTCCCGTCTAGGGAGAATGATATTGGTGGATGACTTGGACATGGAGCGAGATTTGCTTTTCGCATGATCAATAGATGTGCTACGAAGCCAGCAATATACAGCTGCCATATACCGAACCATTTCCTCTGACAGCTTGCTCGGGCACTGATAAAGGTGGTCTTTCAATGTACGTAACCTGGAAGGACTCTCCTTGACCGGGACCTGAGGATGAAGCAGATGACAAGTTAGTGAAAAAGATCTTTAAGTAAATCTGAGTGTTATAATGCACCTTTTGATGGACAGTTTGCTCAGCAGGCTTTAAAGATTCACGTTCAACAATTTGTTAATGATCTACTCGTAATGATTTCCTGTGCTATGCCATATCTATTTTTTCGCATGATGCTTTCTGTGTATAACGTTTTTTTTTTATCAGCAAGGAGACAGATCCAAAATATCAACCTACTTCAGACACATGTTCTAGAAGTAAAACAAGTATGCAATTATGAGGATTTCTTGTGGCCATAACCACCACCTGAGTACTGCATTTATTATGCTGCAAATCTCACAACAAAGAAAGGTCGATTCATGACACTACTTGGTGCTCTGCATGAAAGGATAGGCCTGCTTAAATGATATTGAAACCCCAAGTGAAGTATAAAAGCTGCTGCAATACAAATACAAAGCTGACCCTGAATCTGCTTGTTTAAACTTTTGGATGTCTTAGTCGTTGCTCCAATAAATTTTCACAAAAAAATTTGTTAAAATCTCGAATTTTGTTCTTGGTTTACTTTAGCATTGTCATAACTCCAATGATAAAATCTCAAAGAGTCCATTAGACAGATGCAGAAATAGGAATCAATCCCGTACTTTAGTTGTGTTTGAACAGGCATTGTCAAAATGAACGTCAGTTTTGGCATTAGATGGTAATAAGTGACTACTCCTGGAAGTTCTTTTACGAGCATCATCCGTTGACATGAGAGATTGAAGAGGCTTCAAGGGAAACTTTTTGGAAGAACAAAATGCACTGGAAATGATACTTGGATGTTTCCTTGTTACATGCTTTGTATGAGCTGGTGAAGCTACATTTGAACTTTGATTGGAAGAGGACTGGCTGACACAGTGTTCAAATATGCTCCTGTACAGAGAAAGAACATGCTGTTCTCTGTTTGCCACTTCTTCTTCCAGTAGCTCAATCTCAGCAATTAATTCCTTAGTCTGCAAATAAAATTAATTATGCTAGATTACAAACATATATCAAGTTGGGAAATGTACCATGAGGACTTCATATGATGTGTTGAAACATTGTAAATGGCTAGTTTTTATTCATTATTCTTTGTAGGATCATAGTAAGTCTCAAGAGCTGTCAAGGAGCTTCTAAGCAGCTAGAGGGACTTATCAAACTATTTTCCCAAATCACTTTTGACTTGTGAGGAACCTAATTACCTCTACATGTAAGTAGAAGGTACTTATCAGCTACTCCTATTTCTATGTATCTTGTGATAGGACCAAAGGGTTTTGTTAATATAGAGTAATTATCTCATTTAGATCAATAGCATGATTGATTAAATTGTATATATTGGATCCTTTGACTAATATAATTCTTCTAACTTTTATCCCAACACGGAATTTTTATCTATCGACTCCAGAATTGAAATTTATGCTTCTTAATGAAGTGCAGGATATATGATGGTCATTTGATAGTACACGTCATCAATTCTTGCAGTTATCAGACTGTGAAACAAATGAAGTACAACATTACTTTAGCTGCAACATGTCTGTGTCCAGGAGATAAGGTACTAGATGTTCTGCCCATTGCCTTCTCCAGCATAACTCGCATTGATTTCTCCTGCTGTAGACGTGATTGAAGCTGTTCAATCTGTGAAATAGAACCGTTGATAAGGGGAAACAACAAAATTGACAATAGTATACTAGAATATACATTCATTCAAACAAACATTTCATGTCGGTGTTGCCTCCATTGTTCCCTACATGGGTCCACCCTTAAAAAGAAGGCACAGAAATAAGTAGTTCAATCGACAAGTACCTTCAATTCAACGGCAAAATATGCCATTGGTCACTACAACACTCGGCATGAAAATCATAACATTGATAAGTAAAATCAATATTTTCAAGCTGTCAAATTATACAGACGATATGCAAACCGCTCCTTTTAATATGACGAATGGCAAGAATAGGGATAAATGCATTAATAAGAGGAGCAACACATTGTCTTCCATCCTTACATCTTTCTCCAGTGAGGCCCGTTGATTTGTTGCACAGTTTCTGCCATTAATACTGAAGGGATCGTGCAATGGGCTTCGAGGACTCCGGATTCCATAAGCCCTTGCTGAAGGCGGCGATGCCTGTACTCATGAAAAGGCGAAAGGTTATTCTCAATTGATTTTTCTAATTTGACGACGATTGGAGTTATTGTAGCTTACGGGCGTTTCCTTCTGCTCCTTTCTGGAACACACTACACCGTTTCTTGGAACATCCAAAAATCTTTCAGAAGCACTGGAAAAGATGAAGGATTATTGTTGGAATCAAAATTATTCTAACAAAACCAGGTAAACTAACAACCTGGAGATCACGCTTTTCACTGGTTGTTCATGGCAATGTTCTTACTTTAACTAACAGGGCAATCTTTGATGATATCCGAGTTTTAAGCCTTCTGATTCATTTGAAAATACTTAAGTATCCCTCTATTTTTATAGAACACTAGAGTGCTGAGTTGCTTTATTATTGGTGAAATAATAGAACTCCAAACTGAATCATACATTGTATTGTCCTATGATCCAACAAATCGATTACACACTTCCTCAGAAATGACACAGCATTGTAAACAACAACTAGCAAAGCTAACAAGTGAGCAATCTAAATTAGCTGACTGAAAAAGATATGCCTCCTACTAAATTTCAAATTTAGGAGAAACGTGTTCCTGGATATTCGCTTGCTAATATGTGCGAGGAAGCATTGATATATACTCAAACTAAACTAACAGACATCCTGTTTGTCAAATCTTAATATATGAAAAACGGTAATACTAAACAAGAGTTAATGGCATAAGAAACGGATAGAAAGTCGAGATAAACCGTTAGATTCTTGAAGGCTGATTAAAATTGTACTAAAACGTAGTCAATAGAAATGTCTAAATTCTAGAAAACTAGATCCCCTTATGAAATTAAAATATGCATTTCAAAAAGCATCAGCTTCAAGAATTTGACTCTAATACAAATCACAAGGGTCAGTTATGAACCCTTCTCATTGTTCTATTTGTATTCAATATATTCAAATCATCTTCAAGGCTGACTAAAATATGTAAGCTGGTGGAACATATTTTTCATCACAGAAAAAAGAGCCAACTAAACTGAGAAAACGATTTCAAAGAAAGCCAGAAACCATTTTCCTCGATGTTTTATCACTTTCATTATAAACATCGAGTACTAAAATCAGCCACCACCTTCTGCTGCTACATCGCACTGTTTCCTACAAATTGGTTCCCACCAGTGATACCACAACAAGGCACCATTTTTTTTTTTTTTCCTTTGGTGACTGGCACTATAATATCGAATGATAAATAATCTATTGAATCAGAAAATTGATAGAAGAAAAAGGATCCACAAGCCAACGTAATCTTGAATCAGATGCACAAACTTGACTTGAACCAGAACATGATTTCTTTGGCAATTGTCTCCATAATATTCAATACTCAAAAATCAAAGGTTGTATCAAAAATTAAGAAAAAAATTAACGTAAAGATAAACACCATTATAACTATGTAACTACAACTATAACTATATAGCAAACCACACTACAATACACTAACTTCACAGTCCTAGAAGGTAATGGCACATTATTATGAAACACAAATAATAATACCAACAAGTACAATGTTAGTCCAACAAAAGATTAATGCACCTTTTGGAACGCCTATGTTGAGGATGAACATGAAGTAATCCTTCCCCCACTCTCTTTCCGTCTTTCTGTTCTCTCTTATCTACGTTCCAACCATCCATTTTTATTACCAATAACCTACCATGCATACACAGAATTCAAAGCCACACACATTCTCAAACTCTATAGTAATAAATCCAGGTAAATCCATATGCATACAACAATGTTTCAAAAACTAAAGCACATAAACCATAAATGACACCTTGACAATGATTATCTTATAGTTTACTCAAAAGGGGTAAGCGACAAAAATTTAAGAGGAGAATGATGAGTTCTTTAAAGGGTGTCTTTTTGAATGCATTGTTAAGGAACAGGCTTTCTTTATGATGATAATATTAGTAGGGTCATGGGTTCAAATAACAAAGTTTTCACATTTTTTTTATTATTAATTATGCACTTTACATTAAAATAAGTAAATACAAGAAGTTTGAAAAGTTTTTTCACCGAGCAACTTAACAAGTGTCATTTTTGTTATTTTTGTAACCGAGGAAGTAAGTTAAAGGAAAGAGAAGGAACATTTTGGTGGAAGTAATTGCCAATGCGAACACCATGTTATGGGACCCAAGTTCTGATGATAAAATTTAATTGAGTCTTTTTGAGTTGTTGAGTGCATTCAATGAGAGACTGAAAATCTAACAACCATCTCTCTATATTTCTCTCTTGGGGAGTGTTTGTATTTTGGTTTTGTAATTTTTATTGGAGCTTGCCATGACATGGTACCTGAAGTTGCCTTTTCAGTTACATGCATTCAGAGTGAAGATTTGGTGCGTGGAGTTACAACGAGTAATGCAAATATAAAAAAATGAAATTTTATTTATTTTATTTTTTTTATTGGGAAACTAAGTCCTCTAATTGATTGATCCTCTTCCTCTTACGTTCTTTTAATGTTTAGCAAGTATTATTCCACTTGTATATGAAAACAATGGCATCTTGATAGCTACGGTCTAACTTTGATTTCATTTTCAAAAATGAATTATAGTCTAAAAAAATAAAAATTAGAGTAACAATAGCAGGCGCAGCCATAATAAATTGCTAAGGTATAAAAAGCAATTTTAGTTGCTGTATATTATCAAGTACATACTTCATATGGGGTACACTGTATTCACTATTATCAAGAGAAAATTACTTATTTACGAACAAATTTTTAAAAAATTAACAAAATACAAATTGTACAAAAAAAAATTTAACAAATTACGAACACTATATCGTATCTAAAATACAATATAGCTAAGTTTGAGAGACATGACACTTGCATAATAATAAGTGTGTCGCATTTGTAAGATGCGACACTACTATCATATAAGTGTATTGTATCTTATATATGTGACATATGTTAATCACCACTTTTTTTTTATGATAGTATTTTATTGAGAATTTTTTTGAACTTTATTTATAAATTGTTTGCTAGAATATTTGTTTTAATCTTATTTCACAAATAGAATGATATTGGATTTTTTTATATTTACAATAAATATATCATTCTTAATTTTATATTTGACATTTTTGTTATTTATTAGATAGTACATGAAATATAAAGTAATAAATAAAGTT